>PVKM010000233.1:0-126711 GCA_004027735.1 Carollia perspicillata
AAAAAAAAATCTTGTGGTAAATGTGGCACAATGCTAAGTACACCATTTTGAAAACTCAAACTGTGCCTCCTAGAATCTGAGCAGTAGAGGTACGAGTGGCAGACTTGTATGTGAAAAAAAAATCTACCAAATAGGGAGGCCACAAAGGTCAAAATTCTTACCTATCAAAAGGAGAAAAGAATAATTAAAACTGAAGAAGCAGCCTAAAATTTAGTAACTGTGAACTTTGTGTGGGGAAGACTGCCTGGGTTTATCTTGGATCCTTCCTAAAATAATTGCATTAATGGTTGTAGACTATGAATCTAGCTCATGAATAGAAATGGAGGGAAGTATCCTAAGCTCCTAGCCACACTAGAGAAATTTTCAAAGTCGAGTGATAAACTTGAATGGCTTTAGTTGGAGTATTTCTCAATAAATGTCAAAAATGCAAAAGAAACATCCCGTGAAATAAAAAAAAAAATTGTCATTAAGAATCTGCCTTACCCAGAGGGACCTGTGGAGGAAATATATTAGTCATTCAAGCAATCTTTTCTTGATCCTGTAGGCTACCTCTTTGGGGTAAAAGAGAAAAAAAAAAGAGAAATACAAGACGGAATAAAGGTGACAAAGAACCAGATAATCCCTCAAATGTTGCAGGATCGGACCATGTAAGAGAACCAGCTTCTAATTAAGTAAAAGTGTAGCATTTGGATAATTACAAAAGAACTAGATGTTTTAATCGCAAAAATGACACTGTTCTTATAATGAAATGTGGCCAAATATCTTTTTATTATCTAACAGCAATCATACAGTTTATGGGATATGCTTCAAATTTCATCCTAGGCAAGGAAAATTTAGCCCTATGGAGCTGGTCTAAAGGGTTAGTGAGAAGCATAAACTTTATATTATTATATTTTACATTATATACTTTATATTATATCAAGTATATATCATATAATCTTATATTTTATATAATTTATGTTATCTAATTTTATAAAATATCATTATATTTTATAGTGTAAATTTTTTATTTGTGCTTTAAGTGACATGACCTATACAACAAACAGATTATATGGCGATTTTACTACCATGAGGCAAAAAAGGAATATGTGTCTTCCATAGATCAGTTGTAATATAGATTTTAATCTCCTCAATGATATTTAATTAGTATTGTAACAAATAGAAGAGGGAGGTTGAAAGAGAGAATATATATATGTGTGTGTATATGTGTGTGTGTGTGTGTGTATGTGTCAACTACCTAACAGTTCTGACATAATTATAACTTGCAGCATTTCTGTGCTGTTATCAGTGGTACATCTCTGAGTGTGCATCACAATCCACATATATACTTTTATTTTTTTAGTTGTACTAATGTGCCAGTATAGTATGTTCATTACTAAACATGTGCAAATATTAGAAATATAAAATTTTTGAGCTAAAGCTTAAATAAACTCTATTTCCACAAAGATATTTTATGACAGTGTTTAGCCACGCTAAACTTGATTCCATTCTGGCTTCAAAATTATTAACTTCTGTTTGAAGTGAAAAGACTAATAAGATATCATAAGTGCCACAGTGTGTGCTACTCCTGTGTGATCTCATTTTGGAAGTCTGCTTATTGTGCAATTTGGCAACCAGGGGAATGTTGTATGACAGAAATTAGCCACTCTTCAAAGATGATCGAAGTAGCTGATATATGAGTAAATGCACGTGTAAATCAAGCAAATATTGAGCATAAATATATCATACAATAGGTTTAATGATATGTATTGGAGAAGAAAATATTAAAACAATTACCTAACTCAAAGATGCAGAAGGGAATTGCAGAAGGGAGATGCAGAAGCACACACTATTACAGTCCATTTGTGGGACAGATATATAAGGGGATATTCAGTTACACTAGCATTGTTCTAATAAATTAATTTGCAAGATACAAGAAAGGTAGAAGCAAGGATTTCTGCATGAAGGGATCTTTCCTATCCTCTAAAGACAGGATACAAATGGTGCCAGAGTGGGGGCCAGTCAGGGAGGCAAAGGGAGGCCTTAACCCAGTAACAGGGTCCAGGTCCTTGTCACCAAACCAGAAAGAATTTGAGGACAAGATACGAAGATTTAGGAAAGCAGAGTAACTTAATGAAAGCAAAAGTATGCTCTCAAGAAGTGAGTGCACATGAACTAGGATAATAAATGCCTTAATGGGGTCTGGGTAGAAGGTTTATATTAAATGTGGGCAAGAGGTAGGATAGGGTGGTCCTTGGATTCTGATACTGGTGGGGTGACTGCTTGTGCAACATATCCTTGTCCCTTCTTTCCAGATAGCGATTTCTGTTTTGGTCCTCCCAGAACTTTCTTGGCAATTAATTCAGGAGGTAGACTGGTTCTAAAACAGCAATGCAAATTTATTATAATGATATTATGGTCTTGTTGGTCACTTTTGGGTCAATATGGCTTTGGAATCTGGTTGAGACTGGTTTTTTGTTTGTCTTAACTACAGGAAATTGGGAGAGGGTAAGCTGGGGAACAGGTGGTGTTTATACTATTCCAGCCAGTGCAGAGTAGAGCCTCAGACCTTTGTTCCATATTCTAAATTTCCTGCTTCATAAGTACACTCTAAGTACCACCTGGGAAGAAGCACAGATGAACACTTGTGGCAAACAGGAGAGTCTGTAACACAGAAATAACTTGCCTCAGGTAACTGGACACTTATTTATATAACCACGTTGGATAATTCAGGCATTTGTATAAAGGCGTACAGTGGCTCTTAAGAACCCCCCTTAGCTGTTCACTTTTTGAATAAGTATAGAGAATGAAAATTTCCTGAACTTACTAGAAAGATCATGATAACAGATAGTGGACTTTTAAATGTTGCAAGTGAGGCTAAACAAAAGGAAAAATAATAAAAAGGATAATTTCTATAGATTATTGAAGGAGGAAGTTCTTAACTCTTTGTTGAAGTTGGTTTGAAAGTTAAAATAAGAATCCTACGGCAGCAACCAGACTTCCAAAAGAAAAACCTGTATTCAAAAAGAAGGAATTTTATGTGGAAATGAAATCTAGGGCAGGTAATTAGCAAACAATGGTCTGTAGCTCAAATCCAGCCCACCACCTGTGTTTGTAGATTAAGTTTGTTTCTAAGTATATTTTATTGATTATGCTATTACAGTTGTCCCAATTTTCCCCCTTTATCTCCCCTCCACCCTGCACCCCCAAACCATCCAGCATTCCCCTCTTTAGTTCATGTCCATGGGTTGTACATATAAGTTCTCTGAATTCTCTCTTTCCTATACCATTTTGGCCTCCCCCCATATATTTAATGCCTATCACTTATGCTTCTTATTCCCTGTACCTTTCCCCTTACTCCTCCCCTCCCCTTCCCCACTGATAACCCGCCATGTGATCTCCATTTCTGTGATTCTGTTCCTGTTCTGGTTGTTTGCTTAGTTTATGTTTTCATTGTTTCTCTCTTTTTTTAATGTTCATTTGTTGATACTTGTGAGCTTGTTGTCATTTTACTATTCATATTTTTTATCTTTCTTTTCTTAGATAAGTCCCTTTAACATTTCATATAATAAGGGCTTGGTGATGATGAACTGCTTTAACTTGACCTTATCCGGGAAGCACTTTAACTGCCCTTCCATTCTAAATGAAAGCTTTGCTGGATAGAGCAATCTTGGATGTAGGTCCTTGCCTTTCATGACTTGGAATACTTCTTTCCAGCCCCTTCTTGCCTGTAAGGTCTCTTTTGAGAAATCAGCTGACAGTCTTATGGGCACTTCTTTGTAGGTAACTCTCTCCTTTTCTCTTCCTGCTTTTAAGATTCTCTTCTTCTCTTGAATCTTGGGTAACTCGATGATGTGCCTTGGTGTGTTCCTCTTTGGGTCCAACTTCTTTGGAACTCTCTGAGCTTCCTGGACTTCCTGGAAGTCTATTTCCTTCTCCAGATTGGGGATGTTTTCCTTCATTATTTGTTCAAATAAGTTTTCAATTTCTTGCTGTTGCTCTTCTTCTGGAACCCCTATAATTTGGATATTGAAACATTTAAAGTTGTCCCAGAAGTTCCTAAGCCTCTCTTCATTTTTTTGGATTCTCGTTTCTTCATTCTGATCCAGTTGGATGCTTATTTCTTCTTTTTGTTCCAAATCGTTGATTTGAGTCCTGGTTTCCTTCCTGTCACTGTTGGTTCCCTGAATATTTTGCTTTATTTCATTTTGGGTAGCCTTCATTTGTTTGTTTCTTTGTTTGTTTGTTTGTTTATTTGTTTTGTTTCGTTTTTGACCAATCTCAGTCACTTCTGTGAGCATTTTGATTACCAGGGCTTTAAATTCTCCATCAGATAGGTTGACTATCTCCTCATCGCTTAACTCTCTTTCTGGAGTTTTGCTCTGTTTTTTCGTTGGGGCAATATTTCTTTGTTGCAGTGCACCTGTTAAGTTGTAAGGGTGCGAGGCCTTAGGTATTCACCTGGGCAGGGCAACCCACCTCACTGCACTGTGGTGCTGCCTGTGTGGGAGGGGCCAGAGAGGGAACAATGCACCTCACCTGCTGGTCTCTAGTGCACTTTCCTATGAACTCTCTCCCAGTGCGAGACTGGGAGTTTCTACCACCACAGCAACCCCCACAGTAGTCCACAGTCAGCTCTCCCATTCCTGTTCAGCCAGCCCTGCCTGCAAGGTCCAGTGCCTCACTGTGAGTTCTCTCTGTCCACTGTCCTACTGGTCTGTTTTGGCTGTTTAACTATTTCTTTAATTCCTTGGTTTTCAGAGTTCCATGAAGTTTGATTTTCTGGCACTTCTGGTTGTTTATTGATTTTAGATTGGTTGTTATCATCCTTTTGGTTGTGCAAGGAAGCAAAGGGTTTCTACCTATGCCTCCATCTTGGTTGGAACTCCTGTTGATTAAGTTTCATCAGAACACAACCATAACTATTTATTTTGGTATTGTCTATGGCAGGTTTCACAGTGTAATAACAGAGCTGACTACATACAAAAAAAACCATATTTCCTATGAGGCCTCAAATATTTATTCTCTGATCCTTTACAGAAAAAGTTTAGCCTCCTGGAGTTAAGTTTTTGAAAAGAGTTATAATTAATATAACCATTTAATAATGAAATACACATGTTTATTTTTATGAGAAAATAATTTTACATTCATTTACGTATTTCCTGGATATTTTATCATGAATAGCTATGCTATATGTGTGTGTATAAAACTATTTGGCAGATCACACACCGCTCATGCTATAGTGTAGATTCAGCCATTGTTTATTATGTATTTGGGGCTGCTTTTCTCAGTTTTAAAAATGCATTTCATCTCCAGTGCTACACAGTTTGGGCATTTCTTCAGACACTAGGATCTGGAATATCATTAAATTGAAAAGGTCTATTCAGATTATTGCAGGCAGATAAGCAAATTAAGTAAGAAGCCATATTTCAAAAAAATAATATTTGCTGATTGTGTCCAGGGTTTTTTGTGTCATTTAGCATATCCTGTTAAGGGAAAAGAAGATCATAAAGGCTTCCTTTCAGCTTTTATTTATTTTAAAAGTAGAATTTTTCTCTCAGAAAAGTATCCCAAATAATTTACCTGCACATTTATTTTCAGAAAGAAATGTTCTTATACACCACTTATTAGCATCTGTCTCCAGGTCAAAATGCCTTTGCATGAATGTCCTTGCCTCCTTCATGTGCTTTATGTTCACAAAAAAGAATAATCTTCTCACATAAATTTCCTCTCCACAAGTGACTTTACTATAAGTGATTAAGTTTTGGATAGATAACTTTTGTGCATCCTGTGATTGAGAGATAGGATACATGGAGAGTACATATTAAAGAACTTAAGAAATTTGGCCACACTTTTCTGTCCCAGTCTGCATCATTGGTTGTTTCAGTCCAGCTTTAGACATTTATTCATTTGATTTATTACCTTTAACAGATCATCTAAAACTGAATCTACCACTAGTAGGACAGCCATATAATATCTTTACATGCGTTAATACCATAAATGAGGGAGGTCCTAAAATGAAGGAGAGCAGTCCTAAGGAACTGGTAGGTGGTTAGATGATGTAACAGTAGTTTCAACAACATTGAGTAACATGGCAGGATTAAGTTCAGGGTACAGTGGGGATGATGGGTGCTAGGATGGACAGATAGCACAGTAGAACTGAAGATATCAGTACAAAGGATGAACAATCTTCACTTGCTTTATGGTTATGCCTGGGGCCAGGTCTCTTCAGCGATTCGATATACTGACTTTATTTTCCTGCAGAGAGAGGGTATGGGGAGAAACAGAGAAAAAGAGGAGGAGGAGGAGAGGGGAAGGAGGAGGAGGAAGAGAGGAAATAGGGGAGGTTGCAGTGGGGGAGGGGAGGAGAGGAGAGGAGAGGAGGGAAGAGAAGGGAAGAGAAGGGAAGAGACCTGCCCGTGAGAAGTAGCTCACTACTTTAGAAATTTATAACCAATGAGTTTAAATGACTATTTTCTATCCTGGGGCTTTGTGTTTTTGCTTTTCTGAATCACATATCATCTTCTGTCTTTTATTTAAGTCGTTTCTTCAGAAGGGTATTCTCCTAAATGAGATTACTTTGGCAGAGCAAACACTGGTAGAATTATTTCAACTCTCAAAATTGTTGGCTTATGGATACAAAATATCCCATTAACATGCACAAAAAGTGTTCCAGTAGAATGCTCTGGGCCCTTGGAAATGTCTTATTGGACAGTGAATGAGCAAAAGATAAATTACCGAGGATGTTAACAAAAAGCATGGAATCAGGGAAAAAATGACCAGTTAGCTACACTTTTCCTTGCTTTTAAAAGTTTTTTAGTCTAAAAAGTGATTTCAGTCTTGACCATGGTGGCTCAGTTGTTTGGGCATCCTGTAAAGCAAAAGGTTGCTGGTTCAATTCCCAGTCAGGACTTATACCTGGGTTGAGGGTTCAATTCCTGGTTGGGGCATGTATGATAGAGGCAACTGATTGATATTTTTCCTTCACATCGATGTTTCTCTCTTTCTCTTTCTCCCTCTGTTCTCTTCTCTATAAAAACAAAACAACAACAAAAAAACCATTGATTTGACTGTCTTATATTAATGAAATAATCTCACAACCCAAATTGTTGAACAGTTGTTTCAAGTTGGATTATATTTCTAGGAAATAGGTGTGTTATGAAATGGAAGGAAGTAGTTTTAACAAGAGAAATATTTTATTGCTTTGCACATACCCATTACAGCCTTGGGTCACAGAGGTTCAGTGTGCTACACTGAAGCTATACATTGACCCAAAGTAGCAGATTTACACTTCTTGGACCTCATGCTAGTAATAGTTTTTGGGATATAGCAAAAGATAGTGGTACAAAAACAGATAAAATAGGTGTGGTAAAATCCTCAGAGGGGATCTATTTGATATCAAGTATGTTCATGTAAATTACCCTATTGTATTCTCTTCTATGTCCCAGTGGACACTGTGCTATTTATGCCTGCTGAGAACAATGCTTAGTTGTGCTCTTAGCTATTCCACTTTATCTGAACAGACTTTTTTCTTTTTCCCCATTCTTTTAATGAAGCATTTGCAAAAAAAAATAATAATAAAATTGACATTATTAACTTACTGTGCCTTGGGAACAGTTACTGTGAATTCAAATGTACATTTCCTTAACTTAAAATAGAAATGAGAAATATATAAAATGATTATATTTCATTATGCAAATTCATTTTTTTCCTGCTAAAAAGATTTGGCTATTGTCTTTGCTTCAAATGGAACACAAATGAGGCATGAGGTTTCCTGTTGCTTTTTCATAGTTGAAAAAAAATTGAGTATTAACACAGTCATTAATATTATATAAAGCTCTAATTCAGTTGCTTATTGATTCATGTGGTACCATACAATAAAGAAATAACTTCTGGAAGAGCATAAGCAGAACTGTGATAAAAATTACTATAAACTATTGGTTTGAGCAAAACATACTGGAAATTTCTTTGCTTAATAATATAATCATCAGGTATCTGTCATATGTTTAGGAATTTGAGCTGCTTTGTAGTCTGCTATTACAATGGATGATTAGTAAACAAGTCATTTGAGTTTATTTAACATAAACAGTTTCATTTTTCTCCTTATCTGGTAAAACACTGATTATGAAGTCAAATATAAACTTTAATTTTATATTGGAAAAACTTAGAAGCTATCATTTTTTAAAACTGATATTGTTATTTAGAGCATATATTTATCATTATGTAAAATGACCCTATGTCTTGAAAAGATGATCTTTTAAAAACACATGTTACATACTGAAATTTAATTTCATTTTTTATGAAGATTCTTTATTTGATATTTATTTTAAATTAAGGATCTATACTCATATGTTTGAATTCACAGTTTTCTGAAGACATTTTGAGTTATATTTCTATATGTGGTTTGTTCTCTCACTGTAATACGATGGCATTGTGTTTCCAATAGAAAACAGCATTTTGAAAACGAATTTTCATGCTAATCATATGAAATGAAAAAATTCAATGCCTTTGAATTTTAAGTATCTGTGTTTTTCCTTTTCCAAAATTGATAGTGCACACTTGCCTTGGCATAGTGATAGATTTGGCTGCCATAGAGCAGTGTTTCTCAAATAGAAGTCAGTTTGCCCCAGAAGCCATTTGACAGTGCCCCAAGACATATTTGGTGGTCAAAACTTGGGGCAAAGCACTTCTGACATGTAGCAGGTCAAAACCAGGAATGCTTCCAAACATTCCATAGTGCGTAGGACAGCCTCCCCCAACAAAGAATTATCCAGATCAACATGTCAATAGTTGTGCTTTAACCCAGGTTAAGAAACCCTGCTGTCTAGCAACATTGTCCAACAGAAACAAAATGCGAGTCATGAATAAGAGCTAGAGAGACAGTTAAAAAATTTCTAGTACTCCCATAAAAAAGGAACAGCTGGTGTTATTTTTATTAATGTATTTTATTTATCTTGCTAATCTAAACTATTATCATTTCAGAATGCATCTGATATAAAATATGAAAGCTATTCAACAGTTTAATATTTTTAAAAATCCACTGTGTATTTTACACTTACAGTACACCTGAATTCACATTTCAAGTACTCAATAGCCAGTTGTAGCTGCTGGCTAATTGTACTGATCAGGAGAGATTGCATAGAAGGCTACCTTTACCACTGTTCACTAATAATAATAATAATAATAATAGTCTATACTGAGTTGTGCCAACAAATGTGACCACTGTTTTATTCATTCAAATGCCTTATCCAAGGATCTAACACTTTCATATTCATGTTAAATCTTATCCCTAAAAGGATCACTTTTGATGGCATTTAGTCACAAAGTCAGGAGCAGTATTAGGGGAATGTAGTATAAGTTTCATTTCAGTCCAGCATTTCCGTTACTCGCAATGTCAAGTCTATTGGGATGTATCACCTATCTATCACAGTCTAAAGTTGGTTTAATAATATTGAAAGAGGGAGTATTTTTCTAAGCCGAATCCTAAATACCATACCACTTTTTGTTTACTGGAAGCAATTTTAGTGTATTAAGACAGACAAATTATTTAATTAGACTACTCTCTTTCAAAATTAAAAAATTCTATGCCTGTTATTTCCTCCAGTTTAATGTGATGTTAGAGTGCTCATTTGTATTTTGACAAAAACAAAGAATCTGTGGTTTGTGGCTTAGAAGTAATGATATTAGGTCAAATTATTCTTCCTTTTTAATACAGTTATTATGGAATTAACTTTGCTCTGGACAAATAGGCAATAAATTGGGATTATTGTATGACTAGCCAGACAGTGTTAACCAGAATGCTAATGATAGATTATAGGACGCTGGAAGCCCATTTTTCTTAGCTATTATTTTCCTGAAAATATAAAGCTGCATAAATATAAAATAAATATAACCAACATAAATTTTACTTTAAAGGAGTAAAACAACCTCAGTTGTTAATAAAATCCTGTATTTTTTCCTCAGAAAACATAAGCAAATTATTTACATGGTGTAACCTTTTGTTGAAAATTTTTATACTACTATATATGGTACCTGGGATTAATTTAAATAATACATATTACTGTTCACTCAAATAACTTATCTTAATTTGGTGCTATTCTTCCCATGGAATCTCTCTCATGCGGCCAGGAATTATGGGGAATTTTTGTATCTGCGGTGAAAAGGTAGCTTAACAGTTGTAAATTTGAGATGTAGTTGATTTAACAGCAAACTCTTTGAATTTCTCTAAAATATATTAAGAAAGTTCTCACTCACAAAAGATGGGAATCTTAGAATTGGGAACAACAGATTGTCAAATGAAGCATGATGGTGGGTGGTAGAATTTGTTTAAATATAGATATCTAGTCTTCAATAATTGTTGCTGAAAATGCACCATCTGCTTTAAAAGAATAATCATTTCATTACATATCATGCTATAACATTCATGACTAGGAATGAGTTTAATTTATTTTTGAAAACTTCATTTACTAGAGTCATCAATTAAATACATATGTCTGGTACATTAGGGCAGTATTAGAAAATTTCCATTGAGCTATGTGGTATACATTTCAGCCAGGTGATATATATGATCTGGTTTGGAATGAGTGTCTCAGCTCTCAGAATTCTTTGGTACTGACAATAAAGATATGTGATAAGAGGTGTAGTGTTGATCAACTTGATGTCTTAGTATGTGAAATATTTCCGGGGAATTCAACTTTCTTAAATATTCATTGTCAGGGTTTGGCAAATATCTTCCACATAGGCTATGTGTATCCACAGTGTTCTTTACTAGAAAATATAAATGGTTTCTTTTTCATTTGCATGTCATCAAGAACAATGGAATGGGTAATATTAAATTGCTTTATATTTTAAAAAGAATGACATTAATATAATGTATTCTTAATTCAATAGAGAAATTATTAAACTTTGAAATAACCCTCCACTAATTTTTGATGCCTGGTTTCCAATATCTATTAATATTGCTCTCTATTGCTTGTTACCATTATATAATTATAACATTTTATATTACATGTAACATGTATGTTTTCACAATGTGTGAAACAAAATATATTCTAGGCAGATAATACTAGTAGATGATATGTTACATATTTTAGTGTATCCCTTTAAGGTTTACATATGCATCTTTTGAAACTTTTTAAATTAATTCTCAATTAAATATGATTGATTTTCATACTGTAACAAGAATGTAATTTATTTTATCTTGAATTTCTTTGGCACACATTTTTATCTAGTCCCTCTTCAACTACTGCATTCCCTTTAGAAGACAAGCACCCTTAAGGAAAGTGACTATCTTTTGGTCTTATATATAATCTATCTTGAATCTACCACATGTGGTACATACAGCAGACTCTCAATCAATATTGGTTTTAATTAAATTGAATACTATATACTTCCACCCATTTTGAGATTAATTGGCTGTCATGTATTAAAGAACAAATTTAATGCACAACTCATTTTTCAAAGAGAAATCAGCCAGATGGATTTTTTCCCATTTAAGTGGCTGACACTTTTACATTTACTCCATGTGGCATGTACTCTTCCTGTCACATCTCTCACTTTAATGAGTTGATAATGTCACCAAATGGTTGTTGGCTGTATCAGAACAGGTATGTGTAGGAAGTAACTAGAACTCCCTTATGAATACCAACAAATGCCAAATGAGTTTCTAATGTAGGCTTTAGAGGAAAAGAAGACGACATCTGAGTTAATGAAATGTGTGAAGACACTCCCCCTGGTAGGGAGAACCACAATGCCATGCTCCTCTGCAGAGACACATGAAACACAGCTGTGTAGATTTATTTCATCTATATTTTTTCTACAATTTAAAAAAAGTATTTAGCTTGTTCCATATATTTACCTACATCTGAGGAGTCAGTTTCACTCCTGAACTTTGAAGAATTTTGAAAATCCAAATATATTACTTAAGCCACTATAGCATTAACTCAAAGAGTGGTCTCCACTTACTAAAACATACCAGTTTGGAGGCACTACCCCTATTCTTATTTTTTTCACTTAGTACCTGTATTATTTTGGCCAGACATTTAACCTGTGTCTCAGTTTTTGCATCTGTAAAGTCCAAGACTTGGATGTCATATACTTTAATGAGTATTCGTTCTTAGTGTTTTTGTGTGTGATTGTGTGTTTGTAAATAAGATGGCCTTGGTTTAATCCATGCTCATAACACTTATTAGTTCTTTGACCTTGTACAAGTTATTTAATATCATTTCCAAAATGGCTAAAATAGGCATGTCTTATGAGGATTAAACAAAAACTTGGCTGTAAAGTGCTTATGATACATAAATCTCCCAGGTTTTAACTGTTATTATGAGAGTTTTTCAAGCCATCAAAATGCCTTAAATATTTCTATTGTTTAATTTTAGTATAAATGCTTCTATTTGCAACAATGAATGCAAACTCTTCTGGTTCAACTTTCTTAATTACTCTTTAAGTTTGGACATAAAAATAAAGGAAAGAAAAATGTTATGTACTTTATTGCTTTTTTATTACATGTAGAAGTAATTTCTGAAGATAGTGTCAAGAGCTAAACTAATCAATGAAAAATATTATATAAGCCTCTTAATAAGTCTGTCAGTATAAAATGCTTAGTGCCATATGGATTTTACAGTAGTTCAAATCCTTGCTTTTAGAAGTTTATAATCCAGGTATCAAGGCGAGAAGTAGTAAAAGCAATAAAACTCAAAATATGGTAGTTGATGATAAGTACAGATATTAAAAAATACTGCACTTTGGACAAGTGAAAGAATAGCATGTTCTTTGGTAATGAGGAAAATGCTGAGATAGGAGACAGACATTCAGTTGAATATTGACAAATAAATAGAATACAACAAACAGAGAGTAACACAAGTGAAGTCAGAGAATAGCATGAGTATTAGGACAATAGTAAAAAAGACTACAATGTGTTTTGGGGATGATGGATAGATCAGTCTGAAGATTTTAAAGCAATGAAGGTAAAATGATGAAATTGAGACCTTTAAATGCTGGTTGAAGAACTAAGATTTTTCCTCCAAAGAGGGAAATAGAAAAGTGGATATTTTGCAATTTTAACATAGAACTTCGAGTTCTCTGGAGTGTACCTAGCATGTTTGAAAGATGACAAGGAAGTCAGTGTGACTAGAGTGCAGTGAGTAGGAGGAGAGTGGTAAAAACTGCAGATAAAATCAGAGAAGTAACAAGGAAGAGGTTCTCCAGATCATGAAGGATCTTTTATGATCACGTTAAGGATTTTGACTTTAACACTGTGCAAAATGGGGAGTTGAGGGCTTTGGGGAAAATATATTTGTTACGTAAATAGATTATAAGAGAGCAAGTGTGGAAGTAGGGAGAAGGATTAGGTAGCTCTTTCAATGTTCCAAACAACATATGATGGTAGCTTGGAATGAACTTATATCACTAGGAATGGTGAGAAGTGGTGGAACCCTAGATATATTTTAGGAATATAGCAACAGAATTTTCTGAGCAATTGGGATGAGAATTGTAAGAGAAATAGCAGAGTCAAGAATGACTCAAGTATTATTGGCCAGAGTAAGTAAAAAGATGAAATTGACTTAAACAAAGGGGAAATCCGTAAGTGAAAAAAAATTGGAGATATGTGGGATATAGTATTTTGCAGTTTGGGTCATGTAAATTTTTGGTATTTGTTAGATATCCAAGAGGAAATAACAAATTGGCATTTGGACACCTGTTACTGGAGTCAGGAAAAAAGTTCAGGCTGAGCTTCTGGGAGCCAAGGGTATAGATAAATTTGAAAGCCATCAGACTAGAGTTGATCAGCAAGAGAGTGAGTATATACAGGGGAAAGGAGGACTGAGAATGAACACAGAGAGTACTCCAATGTTAAGAGCTTAAGGTTAATAGGCAGAATCAGAAAAGGAGACTTTAAGTTGCAGCCAGTGTGGTAAGAAGAAAACCAAGAAGTTGTGGTGTCCTGGAAATTTAAGGAAGAAAGTGATGATAGGAATGAGGGTCACTGAGAATAGGGTTAAATGTTTTGGAAGGATGTGAAATTGAATGTGAATTTCAGGTTGACTGGAGAAATAAGACAATTCGTATGATTCATTTCCTTGATGAGTTGTAATAGAGATGATGAATTTGTTTTTAAAAAGCTGAAACAATCTTATTGGTGGGACACATAGATGATGATTTCTAGTGCAGGTGTTCCATATTTTCCAAGAATTTCTTGTCAGTATTTTTAGGTTATTTTAATCATTCATGTAAGTTCCTGCCACTGTACTAGGTGCTCTTTGATAGTAGCGACAGTGTCTTACACATCATATGGCTATAATCTTCCATGATGTTTAGCAGAGGCTAAGTATATTTTTGCTGAAAAAATTAAATAAGTGATCAAATAAATGGATAAATAGTTGGATGGATAAGTGAGTGAATATCAGAACACTATGAGTCTTTTATCAAGTCACACATGTAAACATACAATGTAAATATCTCCTGGCTACATATTGTAATATCTGGAATAATTTAGAAGCACCATTTAGAACAGCACTATCCAATAAAAATATAATACTGGTATAAGTGCTAGCCACACACGTGATTTTAAATTTTGTAGTAGCCACATAAAAAAAAATTGAAATTAATCATCATTTATATCTTTAACCCAGTATATCTAAACTGTCATTATTTCAACATGAATTCTATATAAAATATTTTGCATGTTTATTCATGCTAAATCTTTGAAATCTAGTGTATATTTTACACATACAGCACATGTCTCATTTTGATTTAACTATATTCCAGAAGCTCAATAGCCACATGTGGCTAGTGCCTATATTAATGAGCATCAGGGATCTAGAAAATTCAAGGGATAATAAAGTAAGACAAACTAGAAATAAACAAATTTTCATCTCTCTCATCACAGCTCCAAAATTATATTAATGTCTTCTTAAACAATGTAATAATATTTGGAAAGGGCTCCTCTTGGAACCTATTTCAATTTTTTCTTATAAAAATTAAACACAAGTCTTGGATATTTAAAAAAGAGAATGCCTTGGTCTTGTGGCTGTGTGTGTGTGTGTGTGTGTATGTGTGTGTGTATAAACTATGTGTATGAGCTTGGCAATTATTTAAAATTATTTTTCAAATTAAAAATTATTATTATAGTGCCACATTCATTGTCTCCTTCCTAAATATTTGGAATATCATCCCAAAGTTCTAGTTAAGATACATAAGATTGTTCAACAGTCTAGCAGATATAGGACAATTCTGTGTTTTGTATGCAATGCAAAAGATCCCCAGTTAAGGGTTGTACATCAAAATCATGCAGCTTTTAACTAGTTATCTCCTCTTTGGAAAACAAAACAAGACAAAAATCTTGAATAAAATGCTGATACTATGCTAATTAAAATTACTTTGAAAAGCCATGTATTGTTGTGTACATTATCATATGGCATTAAAAA
Organism: Carollia perspicillata; assembly: GCA_004027735.1. Lineage (NCBI taxonomy): Eukaryota > Metazoa > Chordata > Mammalia > Chiroptera > Phyllostomidae > Carollia > Carollia perspicillata. Next base: position 15,408 of record PVKM010000233.1, read on the forward strand.
CTCATGCTTTCTCCCCTCCCTCCATCAAGTTAATTGGAAATATAGATACCTTGAATCTGGGAGGTAGTTGATTATTCCAGAACCAATGTATGGAATATGCCTTATTGTGATATAGTACATAATTGTGTTTATAATATGCATTCCCCACTGCCCTTCAACCACTTGAATTATGGAAATCAAATAATCAAGGACAATGTCAATGATGGTTCTCATATATTGAAATCATTGCCGTTGCTAGCAGAATAATATCAAAAATCACCTAGCTCCAACAAATTCAGTTAGTCACTTAATTTATGTTTTACCACAAAGTAATATGCCAAAAATAAGACATGCATAATCTTGGATAATGTCACTATGGTTTATTCTCATAAAATATAATTTAACTTTTCTTTCTTTATTAAAGTTGAAATGCATAGATGCATGAAATTTTTTTCCTTTTCAATGCAAACATTCATATCTATTTTATCAGTATTTATACAAGTACATTAATACTGGTAGATGTGTCAACAAAATACAATTTGCCAATGATAAATAAAGACATAAATGCCTGTGTGTGTGTGTGTATACACACATATAGTTTATAAAAACATACTGTCATTCTTGGGAGCACTGAAAGATGTTTTCCACTTATTCACAAAAAAAAATACATTTTCACTATGTTTTATTTGGGCAGAACACATCATGAATAATAAATTAGGCTTTAAGAAATACATCCTAACTTATATGTTTTTTGTTTCTTTGTTTTTGTTAGGAGTGTGGGCTCTGAAGACAGACCCAGTCCAAACCCCAGTTCTGTCACTGTGAGTTTGAATACTTTTATTTCTTACAGTCACTTAATTGTTTCATCTACAAAACTGAAATGGCTCACAGAGTGCTGGGTCCCTTGAAAGTTGGAGAAAACCTCCACAATCCTTGATTGGGCAAGGTGTAGTAGACAATATAGCATTTAAGACACTTTTGCATAACAATGGCCAGGTAATAGCTGTGCCTTTCTTGAAGGGGAGAAGCCTGTCACACAGGGAGAAAGGTGACTTGGAGAACATTAGGGACTCATGACATAGTCGGGGGAGCTTATACAAAGGCTATGAGAGAGACAGGGAATATATGCCACCCTGGAAGTCACTGGGAACTCTTTCCCTGACTAAAGATGGCAACCCAAAGAAGGTAAAAGATATGGGGGAAGTGGGAAAAATGGCACATCATAGAAGGGGCCACATATGGGGTCACATAGGAAGTTCAGAACTGAGCATTTAAAATGAAGGTGGGCTGAGAGAGAAAGAAGAAAAGAAGAGGCCATGCAGGCTTAAAGGGTGTATGAAGTGGAGGGTGCATGATCTGAAATGGTGTAGGAGAGGGGGTCCACCACAAAGAGAAGCCATGCAATCTGGAGTGAGAGAGGAAATACTTCTGCTTCTCTAAAGGATGTATGGAGCAGGCACTCCATTGGGACATGTGCCTCCCTGGACTGCACCATTATCTAGTGTAATACAGCATATGTTTCCCTGAACCAATACATGGAGGCTGAGAAGAGCATACCCAAAATACTGGAGGAAAAAGCTGCTGCAAGAGGATGGTGACTGAAACCCACAAGGGCACATTCCAGAGAGATGGTGACCTGTTTGTTCAACTAGCTTAAGAACAGATAAGGAGATGGGGAACTTCTGGGCATGGTTTTGGCATGGAGCCTTTTGGGGAGCAAGGGAACTGTTGGGTCTTGTGGGAGAACAGGACTCTGAGCAAGAGTGCTCCCAGTACCCCCCACCAAGTTTGGAATCCTCTGAATAAAAATCTGTTTCCTTCAACACTAATTGTTGGATCGTCTGTCAAGGGACCACGTGGACAAACCTGGGTTTCCTTGGTTGCAAAACCGCAAATACACAGTACTGATTACAGAGGAAAACAAGGATTTTTTTAAAGTATTGGCTTGTTTTGGTTTTTTACAAGTATAGAAAAAATGGGGCTGTGTGTAAGGTAGCCTCACAGGGTTATCTGATCAAATATTCCTAACTGGAAACCTCATCATGGGTAGTCACACCTCAAGCATCAGAAGTTATTTTCTTTAGTAGAAGGTTTATCTTTGCCTTAATCAAGCCCTGTCCATTGTTTTCTGTGCTTCTACATTAATGCACTTTTGAAATGCCCCCCCTTTCAGTCCCCTCCTTCTAAAGCCTACAAGAGAGCTCATAGTCTGAACTATCCTGTTAAGCCATCATGGTCTTGCTTTCTCCCACCTTGACGGAACCTTCTTTCCATTTCCTCCTTAATCTCAAGTACTTAGGTTCTGCTAGCACTTATCTCAGTCTGTTGAAATGTTGCTTCCAGATGTATCTTCTATGTAGCTGAAATAAATTTTTGTAAAGATTTTCTACAGGTTTGGGCATTCCGTACATTGACATGCGGATAAATGGTCAGGAATTACATCACTTTAAAAATTCTACTGCAGAGAAATGGGAAGAGAACTCTCTGTGCTTCAGTTTACTCTTATGTAAGGTGGGGAAAACAATTGTCCTTACCTCATGGATTTGTAAAAAATACTGTAAATGGGGCCACTTCAGAATGGGGCTGGAGCTGCCATCCCAAAAGAACTGCCTTACAAACTTTGTTCCTCAAATGTTTGGAATGTTAAATCTGGGCAAAATAACCTATGACTGGTCCTAAAGCAGCATTGTATTCCAAACAACTGTTTGTAAATCTAACAGAAAAGCAGTCATTCTGACTATTTGCATGAAAATTAAAAACAATCTTTAGAATCAGCATCACTATGTTAGCTTATCTGCATCAGTAGAAATCCTTCTTTAGTACATTACCACTCATAAAAATTCCTTATTTTTGTTTATGTGTGGAAGAAATGGGGATGCTGTAATAAATCACAAATTCTTAACTGAGAAGGTCATGGTGAGTAGTCATGCTCCAAGCCTGTAACTCTGGGGTTTTTTTTTTGTTGTTGTTATTATCTTTTTCTTAAATTTATTTTTATTATATTTTTCCCCTACCATTTATCCCCCTTATACGCTTCTCCCAGGGGGTAGAGGGATTCAGCAAAAAAGAGAGAGAATTCATGGACATGGACAACAGTGTGATGATCACAGAGGAGGAGGTGGTGGACCTGTAAGTTCTTATAGTCACAAATTCAGTCAAATGTATTAGTCTTATCATCTGTAGAAAAAATAAAAACCACAACAAATTTTTAAATAAATATGTTTGTGTTGAATATATGCTGGATACTTAAAAAACACTTGCCAGAATACTACTGGTTGGCAAATGCTTTTCCATCTTACCAAAAATGCAGAGCTTGAAACTATCGTTCTGTTGAGAGTTAGAATCCTCTTAGAAAATAGCATGACTTAGGAGTAAATCAAAGGGTGCTTTAAGATCAAATGTCTCATTCTGAGTTGTGTGACCATGACTAAGTTATTTAACATTTATAAACCTTAGTTTTCTCATTTGAAAAGTGAGGTCTAGGGAGTAAAAACTTGAAATATGCCTCTTACTAATAGTATTAGACATAGAATTAGACATTTTAGTATTAGACATTTCCTATAGACATAATATTATCTATTATTTTCTAATGATTCTATTATTTATGTGTCTGAGTAAAGATATGGTTTATTTTATGTTTATATAAAAATGTCCTTTCTTTAGGCCATTGTAAAATGTACACCCAGTTATTTTTATGAGGATATAAATGTTATAAAATTAATCCTAGAAAAGAAGTCTAGTATAAAGCTTTTCCTAAAATATAAAATTTGCCATGTTAGATCATCCTAGTTGCTGCATCAAATATATTTTTGAGAATGTTACTTGATTATATTGTATGATTTTAACTCTGAAAGCAAACAAGTTAAAGAAAAAATGAAAACTCTCATAGCTCTCATAATAATTTGAATAATGTAGTGTTAATTCTTCAAGTCTGCAGCTGTTCCATATTTCCCTTTATATAATATTTCTGCCTTAAAATCAAAGAAAAATGGGGAATTTCCATGAAATAAGACACATTCTGTTTACTTTCCTTTTCAGTAAATTTTAAACAACATGGTTAAACTTTCTATTCTTGATTTATTCATAGTTCTAGGATGTTCATTCTTCTTATGGTCCTTTGAATTGAATCTGTTTAATTTTCCTCATGGGCTCAATATTTACAAACACCATGTGAGAAACATAAGATATTTTATTTCGATGAATGTCCCTAATCAAGAACTCAGGATAAATATTCAGAATAGAAGTTTCTTCTTCATAGATACTACCCATGATGTTATGAAACTTCATTCTAGAATGTAAAATAATGTTTGCATTTTCTGATAAATACCTTTAATTACAATTATTTACATGGAAACTTTATAGAAGGTAAACTTTGGTCAACTGTAGTTTATATAATATTCTATAAACGAGAAAATCTATTTCCATGTAATATTATAAAATATTTCCATGTGAATAATAAATATTTTATATATTTATTATATATAAATATATATATAATAAATATATATATATTCCAGAAAGGACCTGGGTTTCTGATATTTTGGAAAGGAATATTGAAAATGGGCTGATAGGAAGGCTGTAAGAGTAAATGGGAATATTTTACAGTTTTATTGGTGATCGATTCTACTTTGCCACTGGAGCCTGCATATAGAAGCTCAAGGGAGTTGGCTGTGTAAATCTGTTACCAATTCTACATTTAAGGATGCCACTTAATGGCCTGAAATCATCCATGGAGGGAATATGCTACAAATGGAGTTTTTCTTATTTTATTACAGCATATTTTTAAACACTTCCCAGTGCAGGACTGGATATAACCAATGGTTTCCAGGCTTAATTTCTGATTATTGATTTTCTTTGTTCATGCCACTTTATGCTTAGAACTATTCCAGAATCTAAGGAGACCAAATAAATAATAAAAAACACCACCTTGCTTCCCATGACTGTGGTAGCTTGGGAAGCAGTGACATGTATGAGACACTGATGAAGGAAATGAAGGTTAACGCTTTGGCTTAGGGAGGAGACTCACAGCAAACTGGAATTAGGAAGTCCCATTGAATTAAATGGAAATCATGGATTAGAAACTATTTTGCTAGAATCTGATTCTATTTTTTTTTTCAGTAAAAATTTACAGAGGTAATCTACATGAGCAGAAATTTTGCCTAATAGTGTTTTGTTCATTTCTTTCCAGGTCTGAATATATGAAATTTTGAGTTTTAACTCTTGAATTAGGACTCAATATGTATTATGCCTAGAATATTTGAAGGGAGAGGATAATTTAACTTTGGGGGATGGGAAAGAGATTTTTTGATGCTGTATTGGGGCATTAAAGCTTGTTTCTGTAGAAATAAGTATAGTATGATTTATACAATATGGGGAGACATGTCAAAACCTTGCCTCAGGCTCCAGTGGCTCTAACATTTTCAGAGATCAGAGATATCTTTCAATATCCAATGAATTATAAACTCTTTATTTTGGAAAATGCCAATGCACATTTGGCACACAATATCAGGGTACATGTGGATCATCCACAGAATTTATCATATTAAGTGTATGGTCTAAGCTTTGAGTTCTCTTCTTGCTTGTCCAGTCCATTTTTTAATAAGGAGTATATAGACTTCTATTCAAGATTAATCAGTTTATTCTTGTCTAGCAGTGTTGTATAAAATTATTTCATGAACTTTAGAAAAGAAGTAATGATTTAAATTGAAAGGGGCAGAGGAGATGTGAATGCCAATATCCTTATTGTTATGACATAAAACACACTGGTACTGATCTTTCATGAAATCATACTTACTTAGGTGATCAGTTTCCGAAGACTGGACATTGCTACATCAGAATTAAACAATGTCCAAAGTCAAAGACCATAGTTATAAGTGGTTCTGTTGATGCTAAGGGCCATTAAAGATTTCTGCTTTCTGTATCTGTGTCACTGACCTTAACTGTTCCTACATCCAGTGAAGGTGGTTAGTCCATCTCTCTGAATTACTTTCAATCACTTCCTCACTACGGGTACCTTCTCTCAGGTTGTAGATGGATTTGATTCTTTTCAATTATTAAAATAATAGTGATGCTAAGTGTGTCCTAGAACTTTGACAATTTCTTAACTCTCTTAACTCTCACAACCAAATATTGGGATTTAAGAGGCCCAGTAAACACTTCTTATGGCTTCTCTTCCTCAATTTTAACAAATTGAGAGAATGAAGCACAGAGTATAGTGAAATGGAAATTGAGTCATATTTTTCTTCTTTACATATAAAAATTAGTGATTTATTATTATTTTAGCAATTCTTACCAGACCATTTAAGACGTTGCTCTTGTTTACCTTGCCCATATCATCTCTTACCAACCAGAATTACACCAACTCCCCTAGCTGAAAATTAGAGAATTTAGAGATTTTCTCTCTGTTCCTTAGTTGAACAATGCTCTCTCTCTTCTGAGCCATGTTTTCCTTTTTGTAATACAATGCTGAGCTGCCTCTTCCTGGAGCAGTCTTCCTCTCTATATCCCCACTTGTTTATGACTTGTCTGATTTCACAAAATAATGTTTTCCCATATTTAAAGTAAAATGCATAGGATTATGAAAGAAGCTGGTTATATTGGAATATAGTTATCAAAATATTAAGAAATGTGATATGATTATATGCCTTCAATTTATCAAAAACAAGATGTAGAGGGAGGTTAAATAACAACTATCCTAATTTTAAGTAGTGATAGCATTACGTGATTTGAAAATGTAAGTTCTAATATTAATAGGCCACTGCTAATCCTGCCATGGTGTGTGTCTACATTCATAATTTAAAGAAATGCCAATTTTGAAGAGCTCTATTGAGGTATGATTGATATAGAAAAATGACATATATTTAAAGTATACAATTAAATATGAAGTTGGACATATTCATTAACTCCAGAAACCATCACTATAATCAAAGTGATAAATAAAAACATCACATTGAAATATTAAGGAAATGTTAGTTTTAATTAGAGATTGATTGCATTTTTTCTATGACCAAGTTAAGAGATTCTTTGAATCCTATCCCAGGATATCTGTTGGCACAGGAGCTCTCAGACCTACAATTTTTGGATTAGGTATGCATTCTTTGTTATCTGAAAACAATCACTAATTTTTATATAGCACTAATCAATCCATTGCAATTGAAAATTTAATTTGTTTCTTCTAGAAGTCTAGTAGAGAAAGGGCCATTTCTATCTTTTCTATGAATGTTGTTCTAGCTCCTAACATGCATGGCCCAGAGTTTGTGAATTAGTAAATGAACGAATGCATAGAAATTGTGGCTCACTGACTGTTGATTCCTGCTCATACTAAAAGACAGACAAAATGAACAAAGACATTTTCTTTTCCTGATAATTGTCTTTTTCTTTTCCATATTTTCTGCATGGGTGCAATCATGAGACATTAATATTGGTGGATTTTTATGATATGGCAGCCAAGTTAAGGAAAACTCAATGTGAACTTCATGATGTTCTGTAGCCAAAAATGCACATAGGAAAAGTCATTCTATAAACAGAATACTTCCCAGTTTATACACAATGGTAGCTGTCTAAAATCAGCTATACATTTTGTCTTCCCAGGCATTATCTAATTTTTTGATACCAATTTATCAGATCTTCTCATAGAGTTTAGCTGGAATAGAAATACACAGTTTTTAGAAAAGATTTTATTTCTTTATTTTTAGAGAGAGGAGGAGGGAAGGAGAAATAGAGGGAGAGAAACATCAATCCATTGCTCTTGCACATGCCCTGACCAGGGACTGACCTCACAACCCAAACATGTGCTCTGACTAAGAATTGAACTGGTGACCTTTTGCTTTGCTGGGACAATACTCAGGCCACTGAGCCACAGCAGTCAGGCTGAAATGCATAGTTTTTGAACTTCCATTTATGATATCAGTATCTCTCTTACTGTCTATCATAGTAATAATATCACAAAGTAGTGTAACTATTCCTGACCTTGGATTTATTCAATCTCCTCACTCCAGCAATTCCTGGATAAAGCTAGCACTAAAAGTTGGTGGATTTGGGGGGAAATAGGGAAGCAAAGTGTGTAGTACAAAGTAGGTGTTGAATAAATCATTGTTTATTTTCCCTTTCTCCTCCACATTAGTGACTTCTCCATATTGTCTGCTTGCACTGTTCCTACACAACATATTTATCAGAACTTTCTTGCCCTGTTGGGAACCACCCTGCCTGATTTCAGAAACTGTAACTCCCCATGGCTAAGGCTGAGTAAAGAGACCGTGGGACCATAAGTCACTAAGGAGACAAAGCTTATCTCCCTGGCAGAGGCATTGCCTCTGCCCCCTTTTACTTCACCCTGCTTGGCCCTGGGTGGATGACTGGTTAACCAATGACCGGTAAGATTCCTCAAGGGAGGGATGACCTAAGACAGGTATAGTCATGAAGGTGCCCTCAGGGTAGCACTTGGGGGGCTATAGAAAAAGTGGGTGATGGACCCTCACCCCTCAACTTTGACTTAGCCTGAGTCCTCATTCTGTCTGCAAGAAGTCTCCTAATCTCTTGGCTGCCTTGCTTCCCCTATCTGACTTATGCCTGGAACAATGCCAGAGGTGGGTGTGGCCCTGTGCTGGAAAGGTTTGAGATCAGGCCTACGAAAAAATACATAAAATCCTATGGAACCTGCTTTGCTAATACCCTCGATTTAAATGATAAGGGTCTAATGAGTTTTCCCAAAGTTTTATGGCCCTATACCTATCTGACCTTGACTCAGAATAAGCCCTCATAGTTCTTTGAATGTTATTGTTTGATCATTACTGCCTGACAATGATTGATGAGCTTTACCTGTGCAAATTGAACCCAATAAAAGCCCATTGAGGAACAGGTTCTTTCCCCTTCCCCTTTGAGAGATTGTCCACCTTTCCTCCCCAACCAGATTATGTCTTGATAGACTTATTCTTATCTGAAGTGGCAGGGGAGGGTACTCTGAGGGCGAAGCCACCCCCACATTGCTCCTAGACTGTGAATATTTATAAGAATGAAAATCATATATTCTCCATAAACACTTAACAATTGCTTTATCCACTGCTAACCATGTATGCATGGATTTCCAGACTTCCAGAGTACTCATGACAATGACATATTCACACGTTTTCCCTCCCATCATGTGCATTCAAAATCATTATTAGATTCCCCCCAAATTTAAGGGCCTCTGATGTATTTTTACCAGTGTAGAAAAAAGTATATATATATATAAAAAGCATTTGCTATATAAAACAAATAATATTTTAAACATAATAGGTAATTTGTGGTTTAAATAAATTATATGCTAAATGACATTTGAATGTGATTTTCATAAACTGAGACTCTCATCTTTACTACTAAATTGGTGACTTTGCCAATTGAAGGTTGGAGACTCATTTTATAAGTTTTGTATGATTAAATATGTCTGATAGTTTTCCTTAAATGATCAATATCTACTGTCAATCCCATTAATATCATAATGAAGTTCTAATCAACTAACAAAGACAGCACCATATATCTCTGTCACACAGTATTACTTTTATCTTTTAATTATTTTTATTTTCCCCAGGCCTTTTCAGTTAAAATTGGCAAATACAAATATTTAATGTAAACAATGTGATGTTTTGATATGTATACAGTGGTACATTGGCACTCATCTTTAATTCATTCTGGAACTTGTGATGAATGGAGAAACCAATGAATACCAAATGAGGAAGCATTTTCTCTAGCAGGGTGGCATTGTGACTCATAGAACTTCTGGCAAGTGGGATGAGTCCTGAGTAAGTGCTGAGTGCTGAAACATTTTTTTCTGGTCAAAATGAGACGAGTACAGGGTTTGAAGAGTTCTGAAGCCAAAGAGTACCAAGGGGTGTGTGAGTGTGTGTTTGTGTGTGTGTGTGTGTGCATGTGTGTGTGTGTAAATGATTAGCACTATCCATTGTTTATTTTGTTTCAGTGAGAACACTTAAAATCTCTCTTAGGAAGTTTCAAATGTACAACACAGTATTACCTCTAGTCACTATATTGCACATTAGATCTCCAGAACTTAACTCATCCTGAACAACTGAATCTTTGTACTCCTTGACCTTCATCTTCTCATTTCCCCCACACCGCAGTCCCAGACTTCTGTCATTCTACTCTGCTTTTATGAGTTTGACATTTTTAGATTTCATGTATAAGTGATACCATGCAGTATTTTTCTTTCTGTGTCTGGCTTATTTCACTTAGCATAATGCCCTCCAGGCTCTTGCAAATGACAGACTTTCTTTCTTTTTAAGGCTGCATCATACACACACACACACACACACACACACACACACACACACACATGGACACAAGTCGTTTCCATATTTTGACCATTGTGAGTAATGCTACAGTGAACATGAGAGTACAGATATCACCACAGATAGTGACTTTATCTCTTTTGGGTATATACCCTGAATTGGGATTGCTGGATCATATGGTAGTTGCAATTTTAATTTTTTTAGAACCTTCATACTGTTTTCCATAGTGGCTATATCAATTTACATTTGCACTAATGGTGCACAAGGGTTCCCTCTTCTCTATATCCTCATCAACTTTTACCTTTTTCTTTTTGGTAAGTCATTTTAACAAGTGTGAAGTGATATTGTTATAGAAACAATCCTCCCCCCCAGGGTCTTTATTAATTATGGTTCTTCTTTGCCCACTGCCAGTAGGAATTGTGGCTCTCAATGCCAGTGTTTGGTAGAAAGGAACTATTTTAATAAAAAGTTACACAGGTTTAGAATGATGGTGGAATTCTACCATTAAATCTCATTTCCTTTAGACATGAAGATACACCCACAAACATACAGCCCTGCCCTCCTCCGTCTGCCCAGCCAGGCCAGTCTCAGAGCATGCCAGTCAGAAGTACCAACTTCCAGAAGAAAAAAAGAAAAGTCTGTAGCTCACTTCTCCCAGTTCCTCTCAGTAATCTGTGCCTGGCTGGGCAGGTTTTCTGAGGTTCCCAGCACCATCAGCAGTGTCGCTGTGATCTCCAGTCCTTAATCCAAAACCATGCGGCACTTCCTCATGGCCTGCCAACGAGAGTCCTTTCACCCCTTTTCTTTCCACATGGTCTCACATGCTCCCTCATTGTCTTGCATTGTCCCCATCCCACATGGCAGCCTGACTTTTTGTTTAAATCCCAGCCTGGAACCTCCTCTGTAACCCCATTTTCGACTCTTCTCACAATCAGCTACACCTGCTAGTAGTACTCTGCTATTTTTCTAACTTTCTTAGCTGCCATAGTTAGTCCTGGCAGGCATGTCACCATGGTGTGTAGTGAACCATCTCCAAAATCTCACCAGGTGCTGTCATGGGGGGAGGTGGGGGAGCTGCCTTCTAGCTACATCATGGGTCAAAATCATGCCCATCTCCCTGGCTCCACGCAGGCACAGGTTTTAATATTAAAACACTGGCCAAGGTACCCCATTACAATATCTCATTGTGGTTTTGATTTGCATTTCTCTGATGATGAGTGATATTAAGCTCCTTTTCTATACCTTTTGGTCATTTGCATGTCTTTAATTTTAAAAATATAAGTTGTTGGTATTTTTTATATATTTTTATCATTAGTCTCTATGTTTATTATGTTATGGGCTACCAGGTGGTACCTAAAGCTTCTTATTGTGGTTTTCTTTTGGTTTTTCCAGGATTTTGTCTTTTGAGCAATTTGATTTTTCTCATAAATTAGGATATATAAACTATCTTTATGGTGTTATAAAGCAGCACATTGGTTTAAAATATATTTTTTCTGTAATTAAATCTTCCATGACATTAATATCACAGCTCTGTTTTATTTTCTTAGTATGGCTGGTGGGTCCTTATAATCACTGTACTTTGATTCACTTAGTGTAACTTTGTTTCAGATGAAGCTTTTTCATATACCACACTGTTGGGTTATGAATTTTGAGATTATCTAAGAATTCTTTCTTTTTCAACAGGCTAACTTTTCCTATTTTACATTTATTGCTGTATTTAGAAGATTTTATTTTATTGCTTTCCTCTCACTCTGTATTATCTTATTTGTATTTAAATCTTTCCCCTTTATTTTTACAAGAATAATTTTGTATATGATTCTGTTTCTCTATAATTCAGAGGGTTGGCAATTAATTCCTATCCTTCTCCAGTTTTATCCTATAAATTTAAATTGTGTAATCGAAATTACTACAAGTTATTTTGTCAGAGGGTGCTGATGGTGAGTCAGTTGTATTTGGGACATTCCTGGAGTGAAAACACAAAGTAGGTTAGTTCCAAATGTTCACAGGGATAACTTAAGAGCCAATCACTGATGGCTTTTAGCTTCCTATTTTTTTAAAGAAATGAGGCATCACAATTGCATTTAAAGTCACAGAGGAGATTAAAATATGAAAAAGAAAGGACATTGATGACTCAGCATTAAAAGTTGAGTTGTATGTGCTGGCAATGATGCGTTTTATTTATTTATTTATTTATTTATTTATTTATATTTTTATTGTTGTTCAAGTACAGTTTTCTGTCTTTTACTCTCATCCCAGTCCTCCCCCTCAGTGCTCCCCACCTCCCTCCCATTTCCACCCCCCTTAGTTTTTGTCCATGTGTCCTTTATACTTGCTCCTGTAAACCCTTCCCCTTTTCCCCTGAAATTCCCTCCCCTCTCCCCTCTGGTCACTGTCAGCCTGTTCTCTATTTCAATGTCTTTGTTATATTTTGCTTGCTTGTTTGTTTTGTTGTTTAGAAATTGTGTGTGCTGTAATGATGCATTTTAAAACCAATGACACTATGAGGCACTGTGATATATAATTTCTACAACCTTTATTGACCTCCCAACTGGGAAAGCTGAGCATAGAAGACTACCCCTTTCCACCTCTGCTTCCTGATAATTATTTTTACATTTATATAAGGTTATATGTTCTATAATAAGTACTTTTAAAGTAACAATAATCTAGTTCTTGATTGGTCAAATTAAAATTTTATGTTTTACTTCCATCTATTGAAAATGGTGATATTATTACACTTACACTTTCTCATAGGCTGTATCAAAAAGTTGGCTTCTGCCCTGGCTGGTGTAGCTCAATGGATAGAGCACAGTCCTGTGAAGCAAAGGATCGCCGGTTTGATTCTCAGTCAGGGCACATGTCTGGGTTGCAGGCTGTGTCCTCAGTGGGGGACCCATGAGAGGCAACCACACGATGTTTCTCTCCCACTCTTTCTCCTTCCCTTCCCCTCTCTCTAAAAATAAGTAAATAAAATATTTTTTAAAAAAAGTTGGCTTCTTATTAGAAGGAACTGTCGCAGCCCGCTGCGGCAGGGGGGCTCGCAAGTCAGGGTGAGGGATGTTAACAGAGAGGTCCAAGACTCAGCTGGTCATGGCGAGTTTATTGAAAGAGCGCAAAGCTTTTAAGCACCGTGCCTCAGAAGCTACAAAGCGTATCCTTGAGATAAAAACTTACAAGTTCCCACAGGACAAGGTTCTCATTAGCACATACTTTTCTTGCACCTGCGGAGAAGGCCATACTTCTCTCTGCGCATGGGAACAACCAGATAATCAGCAGTTGGGAGGTAGTCTGGGCCCAGAACGGCCTTGAGGCTAGAAACCAGGTTTCCATCACCACTCTTGTGGTGAGAAACCCTCTCCTTAACCCCTTATGGCCGCTGGGCCCCTACAAGGAACCATATGAAATTGCCCATTTTCAAGGTCAAAACAGTGTATTTTCATTTTTATATTCTTAAGTTTTTATAATTTTAACTTATAAACCATATTTTACACAGCCTGGGCAGTTTATATACTATAGAAATTACCCCTTGGTAAAATATGTATTCCAAATCATCTCATCCTGATCGTAAATATCTAGGAGAAGTATTTTCATCTTTCATTAGGAAGTGAATCAGAACCTTTTCACATAACATACAAACATAATTTTTTCCAGATCTCAGTCATATGACCATAGCTACAGAAGGCTGGGAAGTATGCTCTCAAGTTCGGTGGTGAGATGCCCAGCTTAGAATGATATGTTTTACTTTTTAAGTGAAGACGGGAGGAAGAACTATTTGAGGACAATTAGCATCTTTGGTACAAATATTGTCTAGTTCTTGACATTGAGAGATCTACAAAGTTTACATTACTATGTTAACACTTTATATTGATTGCTAAAGATAGAAATGAGTCTATAATTGCTAAGGAGCTAAAAGCAACATTTCTAAAAAACTGGAAAGCAATCATAACAAAAATGTTGACAAATCATGTTAGAAAATAAAGGAAAATAAAGGGAGAAAAAGGTGTAAAATTCAAATCACAAGTAGAAAACATGAAATATTGTGACAGAAATTAGACTAAATCTGTAATAGAAATTTACTAATTATTCTTAAAAAGATAAAAATATAACAACAAAAGAGAGCTAAAATAAGGAAAGGCAATACAGTTTTTATTTTATTTATTTTTTTAAAGATTTTATTTATCTATTTTTAGACAGAGGGGAAGGGTGGGCGAAAGGGAGAGAACCATCAATGTGTAGTTGCTTCTGGATGCCCCCAACTGGGGACCTGACCCACAACACAGGCATGTGCCCTGACTGGGAATTGAACCAGCAACCCTTGGGTTTGAAGTTTGGCACTCAGTCCACTGAGCCACACCAGCCAGGGTGGCAATACAGTTTTTCAAATAACATAAAGTTACTAGTGGTATAATCAGGCAGGGGTGAATTTAAGTTTAAAATCATTCAATGAAATAAGTGGGAATATTTTGGGTTGTCAAATGATATGCCCATCAAGAATATATATATAATGGTCCAGTATAATTAGTGATTGAACAAGGTAATATCCAAATAAAAAGTAAAATACTTTCTCAAAATACTAAACATGGATAAATTCACAATCATAGAGGGAATCCTTAATATTTCCTTCTCAGAAATTGACAGGTCAAGTAGACAAAATAAATTAAATTAGAATAGAAAATTTAAATAAGAGAATTAACAAGCTTAGTCAAATAGATGGTAGAGAAAAGTGTATCTAAGGAACAGAAAAATTTGTATATTCCTGTCAAGTTCTGAAATGCTTCTAAAAACTGATTATATTATAGCCCATAAAAATTTATTTAAGATAGAAAAAATACCATATTGGCCACATTCTCTGAATTCTGTACAATAAAACAAGTATTAAAAATAAATTGAAAACATCCATTTAACTTCGCAAAGTAATATTTCAAATAATATAAGGTAGAAAATGTAATGGAAATATTTTAAAAAGTAATATATAAAACATTTTACAAAAAAACTATATTAGAGGAATCAACTTTAAGATGGCAAGCTGAGCACCCATATTTCCATTAACTTGACCTCTTATTTAACAAAAGACCTTAGATAGAGGTATAATATGAAATTATTAATAACCTTAGAAGAAATTTTTAAAGCATGTGGCTAAACAATATAGAATTATGGGGGAACTACCACCTTCTAACTTCTGGCTGAGCTAATTACCACATTAACAGAGATAGATTGAAAGGAGAAAATGAAAGCTTAATGAGGAATTCACATAGACATCATAAAACCATGAAAATGTCAAAGACAGTGAGTCAATATTGGGTATGTAAGGCATTTTGGACAAAGGAGAAAGGAAGGCAGGGAGTCGGGTATCGGATTTCAGAAGTGAGAATGGGCAATTTACAGGTAGGTGAGGGAGAGCAGAACACAAATGGCAGGAGAATCCTTGCTAGGTGACTGGGAAACAATGGGGCACAAGGGTGTCTAGGAAACAGGCTCCTGACTGAAACCCTCTTGTTTACCATACATAATTCAAATTAGGCTACACTGGAATCAGGAGAACTCCCTAGTGAAGCAAGTTTCTGTGTTTCAATCTCTTGGGCAAGAAAGGGGGAGGGTCAAAAGTTCTTTCTGAATCTTTTATTTGCTAATAAACAGCTTAAAATCAGTATCCAAAGAAGCAGTTTCATGATGGTAGGACTTTGGTCCCTTCAAGACCTTCCAGGTCCATCCTATTTAGATTTGCGTGCTCACCTCAAGTCTGTTCTTTTTTTTCTCTCCTTAATACTCATCACTGTGTTACATATTTTACATTTTCCTGATTTATCTTGTTTATTTTTGTCTTCCCTATGAAGAGGATTAAAGACCATGCAGGTTGAGAATTGCACAGTTCCAAAACAACCATTCACGTAGATTATAACATTTTACTGTCTATGATTGTGTAAGTGTAACCTGCAAAATGTATAAGGTGGCCCTGATCTCACCCTAGTAATTCAGGGCCTGTTAGAGTTTGAGTGGATTTTTGCTGTTTTTTCCCTGTCATCTAGTCTAGGGAGTGAGTTTAAGAGTAGTGGAAGATGAAATCGTAGAGCTGATGAGACCAGATTGTGGAGGGGCTCTGAAAGCCATTGTTAGAATTTGGAATTTCTCAGATGTGAGGTTGGGAAACTTCTGGAGTTATAATGATATTAGTTACCTAATCCAACATTTGTTTTAAAAGTATCACTCTGGCTGCTGTTTTAAGACTAGACTGTGTGTGGAGGAAGATGGTGTAATGGACATCAGTTAGGAGGCTGTTATAATGAATCAGTCAGAGGTGATGGTGACTTGGAAAAAGGGGGCAGCATACTGGAAGTAGAGAATTGTTCTTGGGTCCTGAATATACATTGAAGGTGGAGACAATAGAAATTGCTGATAGAGTGAATATGGGAGAATAATTGGAGTCAGGATGACCAAAATATTTTGGGGGTTGAGCAACTTAAAGCATGTAGTTGCCACTTACAGAGATGGAAGAAATACCTGAAGAGGCATATTTCTGTGTGGGAGATGAGTGGTTTGGCTTTTGATATGTCATGTTTTATATTTCTTTTAGGCATTTAGATATATTTAGATACATAACATTGGAGTTTAAGGGAAGACATACAGGTTAAAGATGTAAATTTATGATTTATCAGCCTATTGAGGGGTTTTTGCTTTATTTGTTTTCATTTTTAATTGGGGTGAAAAATGCGTAACATAAAATTTACCATCTCAACCATTTTAAAATGTACACTGTAGTAATGTTAATTATTAGAGGTGGTTTTTAAGCCATGACCATGAGTGAGATCAATAAGAGAATAAGAGTAGAGATCAAGGAGCCAATGTTCCAGTATTTCCCAAGGGACATATTCCCACGGGAAATCCAATGTCAAAACGATGAAGAAGAACCAACAAGGTATAGAAGGAGAAATCAGCAAGAGGGAGGAGGGAAAACTAGGAGTATGGAGTGAATTAAAAACCAAGAGAAAAACAGTTTGAGGGTGAAAGTAGAGATTGTGTCACATGCTTTTGAATATTCAAAACAGATGCATACTTAGATTTGTCCATTCAGTATGGTACTGTGGAGCTCAGTGATATATTAACATTAATATTTTGTCCCAGATTCTTCTCCTCAGCCTCTATCTGTGTCCTTTGCTTTATGGCTTTTCAGTTCTTTCCATGAGAATCAAAGTGTACTCCTGTCCCTGACCTTGAACTCAGCCATATTACTTATTTTGGCTGATGGAACACAGAAGGGAGGTCTAGTGCACTAGTTCTTTATTTCCATTTGTCTTATCCTTCTATGTTACCACAAGAAAGACATGGTCTGATTAGCCTTTTGGTCCAAGTGGCACAATAGGCAGGTAGATATTAACAAAGAAAGAGGGAGGGAACAGGAAAAAACAAAACATCTGACTAAGAAGGTAAATAGCCCTTGTGGTCTGTCACCCCAGGGAGTACCTGACATAGTTCTACCAGCTTGACAGGACTGGGAGAAAGAGGCAGAGAGAAATTCCTATTATTAGCACATGTGCAGTCAACAACACAAGTCACTTTGAAGGGATCTCTTGTCAATTATGCCCTTTTTATAATAAATTAGCATTGCCATTTTGTGCCCTCCCCTTGTGGGCAAACCTAGACAATTCTGGGTAGGAGCCAAAAGGCAGGATGCTTCCCAAGGGAAATCAGAGGATAGACATGGACAGTTTAGAGATAAGCCCGCTCTTTTCATGGATTGGATAGTTCAAAATAAACCCGCCTTTTTTCAGCCCAAGAGAAAGAATATAACAAAGCTCACACAAAGACCCCTGGGCAGTCAGCCTTTGAGCCTGCCAGCTCTGTGTGTTTCTCTCTCTTCCTCCCTCTGAGAATGTACTTTTGCATTAATAAATCTTGTCACTGTGCTTAAACTATTGTGTGTTTGTCTCTAAATTCTTTCTTCCAACACCTAAAAGAACCTTCTCTGTCTAGTGACAAGAGAAGGATGAGGCACCCATGAACCAGACACATGCCCTATTTGTAGCTTGTAGCACCAGTGCCGCACATATTCTCTCAGCTGACTCCTAGATGAACTGCTTTTGATAGATGGATGCCAGAGATTGTATGCTTGTTACATAGTTGACTGATGTGGTGACCTTGACAAAAGCTCTAGGAGTCATTGAAATGATATATAGAGAGCCTGTCTAAAGCAAGTTCGAAGGAGAATGGAAGGAAAATAATTGAGTATAGTATAGCAACATTTTTGGGAAATTTTCACAATCTTCCCATAAATGGGGTATAAGAAATTGGAACGTATCTGGAAAGATGTGGAACAAAAAATAATTTTCTTTTTGGATGCCAGAAAGGAGAGCATGTTTGAATGCTGATGAGAATGGTACAGTAGAACCATGAAAACCCTGATGATTCAAGAAAGAAGGCAGAGAATCACTCCAGCCATTATGGAGGACACTACAAGATCTGCCAGGAAAAGTCCAGCCATTGTTAATATAACGAGAATGGTTTGTGTGAAATCAATGTAACCTGGCAGCCAAGGAGAGTGGACTTGAATGCCCATGTATGAACAGTGACGACTTCACTGTACTAGTCAGTGGGTGCAGTAAACACTGTTGAGTGAGCATGTGTACTGTGTAGCTGTTGCATTCAAAATGACTGAGGAAGTAGAGCAATGAATCTACATCAAATTTTGCATTAAGCTTCAACATTTCTCCTTGGAAACTACTTAGATGATTCAGAAGGCCATACCTACGAGCAACTGGTGATTGGCAGCTTCATCACAACAACGTGCTCGCTTACGCATCATGTCTTGCACAGAGTTTTTTTGGTGAAACATCAAATAATCCAGGTGAGTCAGCCCCCCTACAGCCCAGATTTGGTGCCCTGAGACCTCTGGCTTTTCCCAAAACTAAAATAACCTTAAGAAGGGAAGAGATTTCATACCATCATTGAGATTCAGGAAAATATAACAGGCAGTAGAAGGTGATTGGGAGAACTGTGTGAGATCCCAAGATGCCTACTTTGAGGGGGACTGAGGCATCATTGTCCTATGTACAATGTTTATTGTATCTGTATCTTCTTCAATAAGTGTCTCTATTTTTCTTATCACACAGGTGGATACCTTCAGGACAGACCTTGTACATACACAAGTGAAGATTTGTGCTTGAAAAATTTTCAAATTCAGATTGTCCTGATGAGGAAATCCACACATTTTCCATTAAAATATGCTGTCCAGCTTCTCTCTCTCTCTCTCAAAGCAGTAAGTGTGGAATGAGAGTGAGAAGATAAGTAGTAAAGCCAATTTAGTGGAATGGTAATTTAAAGTCCAGTTATATCCCAAGGGTGTGCCTTTACTTAGAGGCATGATCTCAGGCAGCTTGTCTAATTTTCTGGATCATTTTGTTTCCCCACCTATCAAAAAATGAATAAAGAGTTGAGTTATAAATTTCCTCCTTCAGTACTAAAATAGTATTATTCTAAGACCTGACAATTATGCTTCCAACGATCCCCTCTGAGAGCTGTTGCCATCATTATGTAAGTGCGCAGTTTACTGGCATCCTCCTATGTAACAGATCTCAAAATGCCTCTTTCACAGTAACATCCCAAACTCACCTAAAGTCAGATATTTTAAAATATCTGACATCTGCTTAGTCTCCCAAGGCTGGCAGAATGGATTGAATAATAGTTATTTTAGGATGTAATTGCTGCACTGTTAAAAAAAATGAACCCCTCTGCAACTAAATAATGTCATATTTCTGAGCCACTTATGTAACCAAAATGATTTATCCAAATAAAAGAGCATGATTTGGGGAAACATTTAAAAGGCATTGCAAATGATTTTCATTACTTGCCTACTGTGCTGTAAAAGTGTGATTCTCTATAGTTTACAGATGGTAACTATGTAGAACAATGGCAGTTGTCTAATATTGCACATTAAGAAATCTTCACTTAACAGTGGTAGAGAAAGTTGGGATACAGAGTATAGGAAAGAGAATATAGAAGTTTCTAAAAGGCTCTAAATACCTTGGGGGAAAGTAGAAGGTAGTGGTAAGCAATTCTAGAAGAGATTAGAAAGATGACATGAATCGTAGAGGAATAGTTGACAACCAAGAGGGGAAATATAAATGGAAATGAAGACCTAAGGGAAACAGAATCAGAAGACAAAAATTAAAAAAGGAAAAAAAATTCCAGTAAACTAACTTTGTATATTCAAGCTCAGGGTGACTTTTTGTGGTTTTAAAGAGTAATCACTGAGCCCAGGGGTTGGGGTGTAGATAAATAATAATATGTGACTAGATTAGATAGATAGACAAGATAGATAGATAGATAGATAGATAGATAGATAGATAGATAGATAGATAGATAGATAGATAGATAGATTAAGCATACTCTAAGTAGAACTATATTTTATTAAATTTTGTATAATTTTAAAGACTGTCAGGCAACTAAACTTGGCATGGCATACTAACCAGAATGGGGCAATGCCAATGCACACTGTAATAATCAGTAAGCCCACAAATTAAGAATTACAATGTCCATGTCACTTCAAGTTTGACTTGGAAGTTGTAGATGGGTATGTCTATGTATATGTTTATATATGTGATATAAGGATTCTTGAAGTACATTTAAAATAGAATAAGTCAATTAAGTTGAAATAGAAATTGGGGTAGCAACTAAGTTCTGAAACTTCAAGTCAAAGTATGATCCTTTAAAATGCTAAAACAACTGGTTAAAATAATATTTAACTAGTATGTAATTTTTTGTTATATAGGCAAATAACATTTTAAGTGATATATGCTCTGGAATTTGGTTGCATTTGAAATAAGGACTAATGTTTCAGTATTTGCATATCAGCAAACAGAATTCAAGTGCAACTCAACGTGTTGCTTTAATTGCATCCCCCAAAGAAAGGCCATGAGTAATCTCAGAGATTCACATTGACCAATACTGAGGTGTCAAATGCTTGATAATGGATAGCCCATTACTTCTTTCAGGTTCTCTAAATAAGGGTTTAAGGAGAAAATAATACTGACAGGGAAATAATTTACCAGTATTGTGGCCTTGTAAATCATTTTAGGAAAGCAAGAACTCTACTAAATCTCCTTCTTTTAATTGGATTTCCTGTGGCCTTGCCACCTTCCTGTTAGCAATGGCCCCTATACATGCAGCATCAGTAAATGTAGTAAAGATAATTAGAGGCTAAATGTGATTTTTTTTCTTTGCAAAAACTAAAGAAGGATTAACTTTTAAGTAAATCAGGTATTTGACACCAAATTAGTTTATCATATCATTTGATGTCGTCTCTCTGTTGCTACAATGACACATGACTGAATTTGAATTCATTTTTTAAAAATATCAGTAAAAGGCAGAAAACTGTACTTGAACAACAATTAAAATTAAAAAAAAACTTCATTATTACATACACTGCTGCAGTCCCTAGGCTGAGTACTTGGGCCATATTTTTCCATGCGTAATGTGCACCCCATGTTTTTTTGGCCCAAACTTTCAGGAAAAATACCCTAGGTTTTAAATTTTTAATTTAATTATGTATTTATTTATATTTAGATATGTGTTTTTGGCATTATAAAGAAATTTTACTTTATTGTATTCCAGGGTATTGTTTTGCGTATGGATATCATTATTACTTTCTAGAGTACACTTTTAATTCATGAGCATAAATAAAAAAATTAAAACATTTATATAGATATGGAATTAGTACTACCCAATGTATAATGAGCATTCTTACTTTTTCCTCAAATATTTGGGCAAAAAGTGTGCATTATATGTGGCAAAAAATGGTATTTCAGATATTCTGCTACATTTAACATCTTTTTTTTCCCTCCTGATTCAAGCCAAAGATAAGCTAACTAACAGATGATAGAGCCAGGGTTCAAATCTAGATCTGCTTCCTTCAAAGTCACATTATATTGCTACAGGCTCTCTTTAAAATTACCCTCTGGGGACAGGGGTGGGAGTGAAGATAAATAATTATAACTAGGCAAATGTATATATAAATATAGATCCACAGCTAGATAACTTGACAACTTGTTATATTCTGTGTGTGGATATTTAACATTTATTGACAGTCTGTATAGTTTTAAAGCACATCAAGAAGGTCAGTCATAGCATACTGATTTCAGTTTTATCATCACAATAAAACTATAAGTATAGCACATTTACCATAAAGGCATTGAATATTAAAATAGCCAGGATAAACAATAATCAGGAAGATCTGAGTTCAAATTCAAGCTCTGCTACCTACAAGCTACGTGACCATGGCAACCACCCATAACCCATATGAGCTTCATTTTCCTCATCTGAAAAAAATGGGGATTTAGAATATAAGTATACTGTTATCCAAATATTCTTGTGACACTGGTGTACAGTGTAGATGCACTTAAGCCAAATTTGTGGAGTAGTTAAAAATCAAGATAATATAGTATCTGAAAGTTGTTATTAATTCTTGGAGATGAGACAGTTCTAGACCATACCATGTTTTTATGGATTCAGCTCTTAAATGGAGCAGGTATCAACTGGGTAATCAGAACAACCCTTGAATATATCAACAACTTGATGACTGATTACATTATTCTGGTAAAAAGTTCATTCTAATTTAGTTTTTGTACCTTTAGGTTAAAAAATACTTTAAAAGACTTAACTTTTAATGTAAATGGAAATGGCCTATATTTATTACTCTTATCTATGTATAATTACAACCCCAGTGTCTAGAATAGTGTCTGGAAAATTGTCATACTGTTGTATGTGTGTATGACATACATATTGTCATACATATTTTTAAAAGCATGTTTATTAAAGTGTGTTGGGTAAATAAATAAAATTACAAAGGGATTACTGTACTTCAAAAGAAATATTTTAAAATGTTCTATATAAAATGTAGTTCTGTGCTACAGAAGCTGTGTATGAGTTATGCTGGTAGTCATTATAAGCCTTGGGGTATATAGACGTTAGCATATATTAATGACTTTGAAATTGTGTGTGCAGTAATAAAGAGAAATAAAACTGAAGCATAAGATGTAACCATCATTTCCTTGTGGCATCCTTATTAAAACTTGTGTAAATAGATACCATGTTTAAGTTGAAGGCACACAGAATCCTGTGAATAAAATTTAAGAGGCTCTTTTTTTGGTTCTTAGAGGGATTATACTTCAATTGATGGGTTTTTTTTGTATGTTTTACTGTCAA
Organism: Carollia perspicillata; assembly: GCA_004027735.1. Classification (NCBI taxonomy): domain Eukaryota; kingdom Metazoa; phylum Chordata; class Mammalia; order Chiroptera; family Phyllostomidae; genus Carollia; species Carollia perspicillata. The sequence goes on from PVKM010000233.1 coordinate 38,858, forward strand.
TGAAATAATTTTGAAATTTCACAGAAAATTTATGTGTGAAACTAAGCAATATGTTCTTGGGAATCTAGGTTGAATATTTTATTACTCCTCAACTATAATATGCACTTTCCCTTTCATTTTGTTAAATATTAGCTCTAAATTACCACAATTAAATCATCAAGGGATGATTTTTATCAACTGGTCAAAGTAAGGAGTAGGGATCTTTGCTGTAGCTGTGATCATTACTGTTCCATTGTTTATTTTTATTTCTCCCCCAAAGGTCAGAATATTTGTAGAGACTGGTGAATGTGTGTGAGAAAACAAAATCAATCATTTGTATTCTCATTAGTGGCTAGTCTTTCGTATGGTATTTTTTTGGTATCCAAAGCATTACTGTCAGTAATAAAGTTTGTTATAGATTTGCTTTACTAACACAGAAAGAACAGATATGGACCATGATAGATTGAGAAAGTTATATCAGATACCTACTATATATAATTATTTCTTAGATGACATATACTCTGTTTTCTTCTTTCAGAAGACTACTCTCTTTTTTTATCGTATTTTTCCCATTACCATTTATTTTTTTCTATACTTTCCTGTTACTTTTTTTTCTGCTAATTAGAACAAGTGAAAGATTTTATATGTTCTGGATATGGTTGATAGACAATGTATTATTAGCATCTTATCAGGCAAATAATGGTTTACAATTTATTCCTTTGTACCTATGTGAAGCTAATTTTGTCTATCAGTTATAAGCTACACTTTGATAATACTACTGTTATATATGTAAACTCTTTGGACAAATGTTGAAATTACTTGAAAAACAATTGACAATTTCAGTTACTTCAGGATGAAAGACACAAAATTACCTCATGATATATCATTTGATAACTGTCGAATCAGTAATTTTTGCAAGCAAAAAACAAAAATGGGGATAAATTTATGAAGATAAAGGAAATATACATGTATTTAATAATCTCCAAATACTTAAAATAATTTCTCTCAGATAAACAATATATATTTTATACACATGTGCACATACATATATATTTATTTAACATTAGAAATGATTATAAAAAGGTTCCCCTCCTCAAATTTTCCTTAAATATTAAAATAGTATGTTTAAAATGCAGATGTATATCTGCTTTGAGTTTACCCTGTAATATATATTTTTATCTTTCTCATATTATTATTTGTGTATGCATTTAGTATTCATAAAATGGTCAACAATAAAACTACAAATACATTTCTTATATCACAAACAATGCAGAATATCAAGTATTGGGTATTATAAATTGAATTTGAAATTGGATTACTGTTGGTTCCAAAAATATGAATTTTCCAATAGTTTATAGAACAAACTTTAAAATTTCTACAAATCAGAAGAGCCACATAATGTTGTTCATGACAAAAAAATTATTTTTACTAATACACAAAATCTCTTACATATTACAGTTAGAAAAAATGTGAGATAAAATACATGAAAAGAAGGCTTTTCAATGACCTAGAGGAAAAAAATAGAATTTAAGTCGACATAATGAATAAATGTCCATAGTAATTACCTGATTATGTGTTATGCAGTAGCTACTAGCATTGCAGTTGAACGTCAAGTCTGTTATTTAAAAGAACTATCATGGTTTCCATGACTGCAAAAAGAAGAGTGGTTTAAAGAATTAGATTTTATTACATACTAAAGGCCAAGGTGAACTCCTGTTAACATCAACAAATATTAAATTTTTCTTCATAAGCAAGGTGAATGTCAGAGTAGCTTTAAAAATACCACCATAACACTTAACTATCCCATTTGTTATAAAGGGAATAATTACTTAGTCGTGTTACTATAAATTCATTTTCTGAAAAAAATACACTGTTTTATGGCTAGAAAAATAAGAAGGACATTTAACACTTGAGTTTACCAGAATCTATTGACTTCTCCAACATAACTGAAATCCCATGGAAATATTGCAGCATATATCTCCTTTTGCTCCATTAGCTAGTATTTGGTAGTATTACTTAGTGATTGTCCTTCATGGTTCCTGCCCCTGACTTTGCATCTTGAGATTGGTACACAAGGCACATTGTAAATGAGAGATCAAGTGTCTATAAATTTCAGAGAATTTAAAAATTAAGAGTGCAGTGGGGGAGTGAGGCAGAAGGTTTGGAGGCTGGTGAGTTGGGCATCAAGAGCAGAGGTATGCAGAGGGAAGCCTGTGAACTACCCAATTCTCTTCCTATAATTTATTTTTTTCTCCTTAATTTAACAAGAGTAGGTTTATGTTGTTTGCAAATAACAATCCTGACTAGTAGTGCTGCTTTGTTTCTAAGATAGCTATTTTTTTAATTTCAAGTGGTCATATAAATCTTATACTGCTCTTTGCTAAATTTTAGCTTTTTCACTTTATATGCTCTTTATGAGCATATAAAGACTAATCAGATTATTTCGACCCTATCCAAGCATTACTGAAGAAATGACTGTCTTTGGATCCTGGGAAATAAAATTCAGTGACCAATTCTAAAAAAAAAATTTACACTAAATCAGTAAATAACTGCTAATTTAGGGGGAAATATGGGGCATGAGAAGTGAAATTGTGGGAAAACTCAGCAAAATTATGACACAATATTATATTAATGTGGATAACATTTACGACACATAACCTAAACCATTTCTATCCTTAATTATCCATCCTAAAGACATTGTATGGTAAATAAGAAAATCAGAAACTCTATTTTCTAAGCCATATATCTGTGTAGGAAAGATTTTTGTGAGAAATTAATCTATTTTAAAGCTTGAATTGAGCTATAGTGGTATAGTTCAAATGGCCTGAATTGCATTGATTCCTATTAACCTGTAATTTCTTGCATTTATCCTACAGTGGATTGCAATTCACAATATCCAAATATTTTGAGCCAAGATAATAAATTAATAGTTTATTTTATTATTTTTTTATTTTAATTGTTATTCAAGTACAGTTTTCTGTCTTTTACTCCCATCCCAGTCCACCCCCCACAGTGCTCCCCACCTCCCTCCCATTTCCACCCCCCTTAGTTTTTGTCCATGTGTCCTTTATACTTGTTCCTATAATCCCTTCCCTTTTTCCCCTGAAATTAATTAATGAATAAAAATACTTTAACAAATACTATTTCAGAGTTTGAGAATAGCATTGGTACAGATAACCCAACCTGAACTATTATTAACATTTTTAACTAGAATCCAACCTCATGATAAATATACTCTATACTCCAAGGAGTTGTTAACAAAGTTTAATGAAAGTTTATCTCATCCATAGCTGATTCCATGCCTTGTTGCTCAGCAACTACCTGCCAGATCACATTTCCAAGCTGTAATGTAACTGACTCTTGAGAGCACTTCAAACAAATGGGAGTTTTCAGCCACTTAATTCACTGCCCTTTACACGGGATTGCTTTAGGGACCATGAGGATTGGGATTCAAAATGTCCCCGGATCCCTCTTAACTCTAGAGTTTACATAGAATGCTGGGTGCAGCTAAGTGCCTTGAAGTCCAAAAGAAATGCACACAGGCAAGATTGAAAGCCACTCTAGCAAGCATTTCATTTCTAGACTTCTGGAAGTTAATGAAATAGCCAATGGAGAATCTATTGACCAAAGAATAAAAGAGACAAAGAACAATTATACTGTCTTTACCCAAAAGTAAGGAGAAAGACACAATAAAAATATACAGATACTCAGGAGAATATAATGGCTATGAAGTTAATGAAGAATGGACATTTAAGAAGGTTTGATGATCACTGCCCAACTTACCCAAAAAGCCTAAATGAGTGAGATAAAGCCACGGGAATTCAGGTAAAGTTGTTGATGAGGGCAAGATACATTGGCTTTTTCAATTAACTATTTTTATTTTGAACATTTCACTAACTCACTTTTTAGGTGGTCCATTGATTGTTTATCTTTTAAAATTATCTTTAACTCACCTTCTTTGTCTATGGCCTAAATAAAACTAGGAGTAGGCTAAGCCACCCATAAAAGAAGGTATGGCCAAAGAGATGGAGGTTTGGCCACTACAGTTATTTCTTCAGTATTAATATCAGGCCAGAATGAAAGAAATGAATTAGAAGGCCTAACATACAAAGTGTAGAAGCTGTGAAAGTAGGCATTGTCAAGTCAAGAATACAGGATGGAGATTAAAAAGGGTAAGGGGAAATACAAAAGAAAAGTAGAAATAAAGAAAACAAAGGAAAATTTTGGAGAGAAATTCAGGAATTCTTTGATTCCCCTAGACTTTTCCTTTATATGTGTGAAGAAGTCTATTTTAATGACCACAGCTTAAAACTTCAATAAAGGGTGCAATGGTGTCAGAGAGTGGAGTAGAACCCACCAGTTCACTCTAAGGCATCTAAGACCATAATTTTCATTGATGGATTTTGATATTGCTCCCTCTCTCTCTCTCCCCCTCTCTCCACATGCCCACATACATGTGCATATACAAAAACAATTAAAATTTAAAAAAATTTCAAAAAAACCCCAAATGCATTGAGTTCTGTATATTAAATCATTATATGTAGCCATCTCTATCATACGTGCATAAAATTCTTCAGAGCAGAAAAAAAGATGTTTTACACAATATATCTAGTGCCTAACAGCTCGTTGTAAAGGAGAATTGTACACAATCTTAAATGTATTTACTCAAAATTAAGGCATTGCAAGAGAAATCTAGAGATTTCTCCAGACACCTATCTCTGAGTTCCCAATCCATCCTGCAGAATTTTTAGATTGCCTGTCCAATATTCAGTCCTCTTCTTTTGCTAACTCTAATTCTCTTTGGGGTAGAAACATGTGTGGTAATGATTAATCTAGTTAAAAATAGCCCCCTCCTCTCAGGTCCATGGGGTCCAAGTTATGGTCAATGGGATATAGAGAGGAATCAAGTGTGTTGGGCTTCCAAAATTTTCTGAATTTTCTAATGAAAGGGGGTGGAATTTTCCTTCTCTGTGTCCCCTTTCATCTCTCTGCCTTGAGAAAAGGCTTCATGCTTGATAGTGGAATAGCCATCTTGTAACCATGACTTAAAAAGGTCATATTATAAGCATAGCAGGGAAGGAAGCTAGAAAAGTGGTATAGACTTCATATCTTTTCTTAAACTACCAAATCTTCCCTGAATTCCATTTCTCCAGGCTTCTTGTTGCCTGAGAAAAGAGGACCCCTGTTTGTTTGAGCCATAGATAATTCCCTGAGAAGTGATTTCTTTAACTATAGTTAAAAGTTATATCTATGCCTATACATCTATATGTATAGATAAAAATAACTTAATATATAGATGCACACATTTATATTGTCTTTCCAAGTAATATTCCTTAAGTGTAACAATGGAAAAGACCACCATAACTCAGGTTTTGTATGTAATTGGGCAATGGTATATTTTGAGAAAATGTTATCAGATATTAAAATTTAGATTATTTTGAAAAGTCTGTGGATCTCACAGCAATAACAATGGTAGAAAATCCATTATAGGAAACAAAACAACACAGTGCCATATTTTTTCTAATTAAAATTCACCAACATGACAAGACAAAATAAAATTTATTTAATGTCATCATTTAATCTTTGTGAAAAAGAAAACTGATTAAGAATATGTTGAAATCTTTTTTTTATCTTTTAATCAAATTAGTATAGCATTCTGCTAACCATATCACATTCATCACATTTTACTTTTTACATTTTTTGTTTTTATAAGTTTATTATTATTATCATTATTACTGATTATGCAATTATGCTATTACAGTTGTCCCAATTTTCCCCCTTTGCTCCATGCACTCAATACCCCCTACTCTCTCTGACAGTCCTCCCTATGCTTAGTTCATGTCCATGGGTCATGCATACAAATTTTTGGCACCACTCCATTTCCTTTACTTATCCTTAACTTCCACCTGCCTGTTCTATAACTACCAATTTGTGTTACTTAATCCTTTCAACTTTCCCTCCATCCATCCAGACCCCCCTCCCCACTGGCCACCATCCCAATGTTCTTCATATCTATGATTCTGTTTCTGTTCTACTTGTTGGCTTAGTTTGTTTTTTAGATTCAATTGTTGATAGTTGTGTATTTATTGCCATTTTAATGTTCATAGTTTTGATGTTCTTATTTTTCTTAAGTAAGTCCCTTTAACACTTCATATAATGTCTAATGTCTAATTTGGGTAGATCTCTTAAAACACTGGAAACATGTGGCCACTTTTTACTTTTTATGTTGTGTGCATTTTTTTTTCATGATGTGTAAGTGACATAGTGAAAGAAAGTGTTAGAACTGTAGTTTTGGGAGATGAATGGTTTGATCCCATGTCATTGTGTACAATGCACAGTACATGAAAATATTTACAAGACAAAAATATCATACATTAGGGACCACATAAGAGACAATATTTAGGTTGGAGAGGGGGCAACAAAATTGATTTTTCCTACATCAGATTAAGAAAATGGCCCTGAGCCCTGGCTGGTGTAGCTCAGTGGATTGAGCGCAGGCCTGTGAACCAAACAACCGCAGTTCGATTCTCAGTCAGGGCACATGCCTGGGTTGCAGGCCAGTTCCCTGCAGGGGACACATGAGAGGCAACCACACATTGATATTCCTCTCTCTCTCTCTTTCCCTTCCCCTCTAAAGATAAACAAATAAAATCTTTAAAAAAAGAAAAAGAAGAAGAAAATGGCCCTGGCTGGTGTGGTTCAGTGGATTGAGTGCCGGCCTGAAAATCAAAGGGTTGCTGGGTTGATTACCAGTTTGGGCACACACTTGGGTTGCAGGCCAGGTCCCCAGTAGGGGACACAGGAGAGGCAACCAAAAACTGATGTTTCTCCCTTCCCCCCTGTGTAAAAATAAATAAATAAAATGCTTAAAAAGAAAGAAAGAAAATGTACCCTTGGTAAAGTCCAGCTAGGGATTGAGTACTGTTTTTGCAGAAACCCAGACGAATAAGACCTTTAGAATGTGGAACAAATACCACATTTGCCCAGTTTACTTTTTTCTTTTTTAAAAAAGATTTTATTGATTTTATTTTTAGACAGAGGAGAAGGGAAGGAGAAAGAGAAGGAGAGAAACATCCATGTGTGGTTGCCTATCACACCCCCCCACACACTGGGGACCTGGCCTGCAACCCAGGCATGTGCCCTGACTGGGAATTGAACTGGCAGTCCTTTGGTGTGCAGACTGGTGCTCAATCCACTGAGCTATACCAGCCAGGCCTACCCAGTTTATTTCTGATATGTTTCCTCATTTATAAGTGATAAGAAATTATAAGGCCTTCCACATATGAATGGGAGATTATGTTTTCTGGCAGCCTCCTTTTATGTACTGCATCATCCATTAAGAATTAGTAGATGGATAGAGTGTTGTGTATTATAGTATATTTGCATGTGAATTTCCAAATAAGCTACACTAATGTCCTCTTTAGGATTATATGTTGTTTTTCCACTCCTTTTCATTCTATATAATCATGAGCTCATATACTATATGCCCAAAAATAGTAGGTAGTATATGGGATGACTATCAAAGATAATAGAAAATATAAGAATAAATCCTCATCACATCAAAGATAATAGAAAATGTAAGAATAAATCCTCAAAATCTTAAACCTACACATAATACTTTTGAAGACAGATCCATGGTCTACTTTTACCTAGTCTAATGCTTATCAATACATCACACACCCACGAGGGGAAAAGTTAATATAGTCTCAAATCTTTTCATGAAATCACCTCATCTATGATTTTATGTTTTCTTACCCTATCTCTGATAATGCCCCTTGAGAAAGCCATTGACTGAGAAAGTTGTGGCAAAGCAACTCCTGTAGGCTGCAAGGACCTGTATTGACTTGATGTTTATGAGCAGAGACAAATGCTCTATGGATTTCTGTAGTAATTTTTCCCACTCCAGTAAATAAAGGAAGCCAAACAGTTTTTACATTCCATTGAAAGTGATGAATGGTTAAGTTTAAAACTCTGCCTGGGGTTAAATGATCTCAGGGCTTAGTGAATTCCTGATTCTTCTCTGGAAAGCTTTCTGTGGGTGCCAGTGTGTTCATTCATCCTTTCTCGCAATTAGAGGAGCTAATGAGACATCAAGAGTAGCTGTGGCCTCATTGTGAGATGTTACTCTGTTTTATCTATCAATTTGTGTTCTCTCTTTTAAATCTTGGTGATAGGAATGTAGAGGAAACAAACTCTGTAAAGTGTAGCCAAGAACAAATCGAAATGATGTGAGAAGCCAAGTGTCGCCAGCAAAAGATACTCTCAGGGTGGTATAAGGTCGTCAGTTTTGGAAAATGTAAAATAAACTATACCTGAAATGTATTTAACTGTTTTTATATTTATTAATGATTCTGTGAGTCCATGACAACTCTTTCCCAGTTCCAGATGACCATAGTAAAATCTCGAGTAGCAACTTCACCAGCTAATTTAGCATATTAAAATGGTGGTGGTGAAAGCATCCTACCTTCTGGAGCAATAAACTAACCATGTGTTTCCTAAGGAATGACTCACTTTTTAAATTATATATTACTTCTCCCATTAAAAAAAGTTTTGGCCACAAACAAATAAGTCTCCCCACATTATAATTAGTAATGTATAAGGCAAAAAATGTTAGTGGATTGAAATTCTATTAACTTTGTCTGCTTTTATTGTTTTGAGTGCTCGCTACCCACCCCCCCCTTTCTGCATATTAGTGTGAATGTTCTGAGGGCTCTCACCGACCTTTCTCCTTTTTGTTCTCTGGAATAGAAATTTATGCAGCAGTGGATGGTTATTCAATTGTTGGTTTGTAGAGAGAAGGATATTAACAGTGTACCTCCTTTGTTATCTTCTGAAAGAACTGTGCAACAAAAAGTGTTTAGGAAACAATGACAAAATTGAACCCTAAGTGCCTGCATTCAACGGGAGGTACTTGAAAACATGACACTAAAAGAAACATTGAGATTATAATCTTGGATTTTGTCCCTGACATTTTAAAGGACTGATAATCTGAAAGTAGTGTTCTTTTTAAGAAGAACCATAGAAACATAAATATAACAATGAACTCCCTAGGGTTGTCCCCCTGAATATTTTAGTTGTTTATAATGATGCTGATCTCTCTCTCTCCCTCTCTCTCCCCCCTCTCCCCTCTTCCTCTTCCCTGCTCCTTTCAAGTTTATTCATTTTGAGAAACAAAGATGATTTTTAGAAGCTCATCTATTTTTATTGATTTAAATAGTCAAACAATGGACTAGTAAAGGGTTGACAACTCTCTCTGGTCAGAAGCTTACAATTTCAATTGAAAAGCAGCTCTTGCAGAAGTGTTAGGACAACACAAATTTGAATCTTAACTCAGTCAAATAATAGCTATGTGATCTCAGTTTACTTGCTTGAGACAATGGATTCATGTCATCAACATTTTTGACCATTGAAAAAAATGTCTAAAATATGATACATTTTAATTTATCACAAAAATGATCTGCAAGTACAGCCTTTTAAATATTTTATGCAAATCATCTCTGCTTCTTAAAAAATAAAAGGTCTAAATCTTCCAAATGTAGATAGTGATGTTCATTTAATGAATAAAATTATTGAATAGACGAAGAAAATGGAGGAAATTATATGATTACATGAAAATTTGTGCTCTTTTCACTTGAAGATTTTGTCTGATCTGGGATGTCATAACTTTATTACATGAAAATGTCCAAAGCTGAGAAAACAATGAGTTTAAAAATAAAAATGTAAATAAAGGCAGTGATTTCCAATGAGAAAACAAATTGTACACATTCACAGAGAATACACTATAGCATGTTTATAATGAATTACAAGTAACTAATGTAAAAATACTGTACTTTGACCAACTAAACTTTTTGAATGACCTGAGCCTAAACTGCAAAAACTACAAATCATTACTCACACCTTAATTTACCAAAAAGAAATTAATTTGTTTTTAGCATGTTGCAATTTGACATTTTTAGAGCAAAGTATTGAAATTCTACTGCCTTCCCATGAAAATGTATTACATTGTGTTCAGTTATCAATGCATAATATGTGCTCGTATACTTTAAAAAGTCTTTGTTATGTCTATATGTTTATGTGTGACATTTTTGTCCATATTAATGCATGTGAAGCATTAGAGATTATGATATGATTTTGAGGATTTATTATTATATTTTCTATTCTCTTTGATGTGCTGGTCATCCCATCTACTGCTTACTATTTTTGTTCATACTGTATATAAGCTCATAATCCTTTTCATCTATTTATTTAATATAGTGCTGTTTATCTTTGGCATATAATTTATTTCAAACTCCATTGCCTAGAGTGATGGCAAGTTAGGTTAAAACCTTCAATGTGAAAGATATGAAACATATATATCATGTTGGTTCATATTTACTTTCAAAATGAAATATGTCACATTGGGTTTCTTGGCTGGGTGAAAAATAGCTTTCATAAAACTAACAAGAAGCAAGAAAAATTATAACTATGTTAATTCCCTTAATGGTATAGAATCAGAAAATCTTTGTAAAATCAGGAAATGTTAGAAAGCAAACTACCTATCTGTTTTAGTTTAGGTAAGAAGAGCACATTTCCCTGAAAATAGAATACGTTAAACAACTATAGGTTGCTTTTAATCAAAAAGCCAATATATACATCACCTCCTATGAACTGGGAACAGGAATGGAGAAAAAGAAATGAAACAAAGAACTCAGAGTGTAAAGAATATGTTCACAGCCTAACAACTCTCAGCAACTTAGATATATTGTATGTTCATTCAGACTTATAAACAAGCATTTTTTTTCATGTCTACTAATATGTATAGCTCTATGAAAACCTCTTGAGAAAAGACACAAGTCAAATTAATCTAAGGATAATTAAATACAGAGATAGACTAGAAGAGACAGCTTTTGCTGGTTACTGTCAGCAGTTCTGAAGTGAAGATAGGTTTATACTACTGAGTCTAACAGATCAGATTGAGGTAGTGATCAAATGCTGAGTTAATGGCAGATAAACACTACGATTTATTTATCCACCCATTAGTTAAACAAATATTTATTGGCATCTCTGCATCAGGCAGTCTATATGTGGGGATGTAACAGCAGACATAAAACATACATGACTTTAGTTATCAAGTTAATCCTGATGGAGTTGTTACCTTTGGTAAATTAATCTGCATAGACAGGATTTTTGTTTGTCAACTATTTTTTATGATAACATGATTTTTTAAAGATTAAGACCTGCAAATATTTCAAGCTTTCTACACATTTAGAGAAAATTCTTTGTGCCCTTTAAAGTTTCCCAGTTTAGTGCAATGTGCTTGTCACATTTTGAAACAAGTGGAAAAATAGAGTGAATTTGGTAAACAGGAGAGAAAGTTGTCTATAAATGTCGGGCTTCTGACTTCACTGAGGAAAAGGAGATCTGCAATTATTACTGATTCCCTGGGACCTGCTTGCCTTAGGTGGCTATAATAAGGGCTCATGAGAAACTGTACCCAGTACTGAAAATCTGTAAAGCCCCATATTGAGGTCAAAAGTGGACATAGCATTCAGACTGACATGCCAAGCGTAATGGACCAGATTAGTTTATAACATCATGTTGAGAAGTATTCAGTCCAAAAGCTAAAATTACACATTGGTAGTAACAGTATAGTAACAGAGATGTAAATTACAGCTTGGGAAATATAGTCAATAGTGTCATGAGAACTATTTATGGGTCTAGGTGGGGGCTATGGGGGGACCAGTGTATATGATTTATGATTTTCTGGCCACTTTTCTGTACATATGAAGCTGGTACAGAATATTAAATGTGAACTGTGATTGAAAAAAATGCAAAAAAAGTATAAACACAGCCATGCTCTTTTGGCATGTCTAAATATGTTTTTGAATTTTAATACTAATATTAAAAATAGAGAAAGAAAGAATGCATTCTGGGAAAAGGCAATATAGAAACTTGATTATTAAAAAGAATGGTAAAATCTTGGTTATCTCTCTAACTGCATATAGGCATTTATTGGTAGAATTAGTGTATGAAAAGATAGCTCCAATACTTGTCATGAGTGTCCTTATTATGGACTAAGCTTGTCTTGTCCCAATGGCCACCATATCCCTATTTTGGACATATAGACATCTAATAAATTATATTGGGTCTGATAGCTTTTCTTTAGTGTAGTATCATTGTATAGATTTACATTTTAAAAAGGGAAAACTTAAAGCTCAATAACTGTAGGAGTAAAACTGAAAATAATAGAGAAGAGTTTGGTGAATTTTGCATTCACAATATAAATATCAATTTCTGTTGAAATATGCAATTTTCATTAATTTCACAACTGCACTACCAGTTCAACTATTACAGCTGTGGTTAATCCTTTATTCTGAACTGTATAAACCATCACTTTGTTTTATTATTTGTATGTACTATTGTAGGTAGATACTTATATCAATTTTTGTTTAGTATTGTTTTTATTAATTTGGTTTTATTGTTTTGTTTTTCTAAGGTTTAATTTGCTAAGTGAGCCTTGGCCCTGAATATAATAGAGTGTACTAAAGTTTCTTTAAAGCAAGGGGTGCTAAATTCAATGGTGCATTTCTAGTTTAGAAAGAAGTAACCCTATTAGAATAGTCTTTAAATAAATTTCCCTGTGGTCCCAACCAATATCTTTTTTTAATTTCCCATTTAATTCTCTGCCTGGTTTCACATGATGGACTCTCTCAATGTTTGCCCAATACCAGTTTCTTTTTCCACCAGTAGACATAAAGGCAATCATTTTCTGTAAGGTATTGTTTTGCATTTCTCTAAGTCACATATCTGGTACAAGTCTAAATTATCTGTTTCGTTGGCACCGTTGCCCCCCATTTGACTGAAAACAAATAAATGTTCCTGTGTAGTGTTTGCTGCTTCTTCTTAATCACTGATGATGTTAAGTGCATAGTTCATTAACAATTCCTCTAAATTAGCAACTGCTTATAATTACATCTTGCTTTTATTTTTTCAGAGTAAGTTTTTAGTCCTAGTATCAAAGGTCTTTCAAAGTTTAATTTATTGAAGAAACTTTTCTTCAACATTCTAATCATCCCAGATTCAAAAGAACAGATATATATTGCCAATTTATAATGTATTTTGACACTTAATTGTTACTAATTTTTAAATCCCCCATGACCAGCAATATATCTTTAATTTTCCCAAGAAATTCTATAGAATTGTTATTTTATACTTATCTTTTCCCTATTTTTGCACACTCACCAAATAAGTATTCCACTTGATATCAGGTGGACCTATTGAAGAAATATGGTTATGCAATATCTTAATCATATGTTTACTTCCATAGGAGTACCTCTGTGGGTTTCTGGATGTCAAAAGATGGCATAGCCTTGATAATATTGTTTGGTATAGTAATTAATTAAAATTTCTCACTTAAGTTGGAAAAAATTTATCACATTAATTTTAAGCACATTTCCCCCTGCCAATCCAACCTCTTAATTATTTCCCTGCCTATGATCAATTTTAAACCAAGAGCCACAAAGAGGTTCTCACTCCTCTTACTCATATTTTTTGTAGGAACAGATTTCAAGAAGAGTAACTGCTCATGTCAAGCCTCTCTTTTTATGCTCTGAGAAATTTGGTGTACCCAGAAAAAAATAACATACCCATGCAACAGGGGACTTCAGTTCTGAATTACTCATATATGCATCCTATGACTAAATGTGAGTCTTGTGATGCAAATATCTGCCTACACTTATGAAAGTCAGCGAGACAAGATATTTCATCTCTCAGTTGATCAGTTAATATGCTTTCACCCACAAGTGGCAGAATCTCCACATTAAAGTGGATTTAAAAATAAATAAATGCATTACCTCATATATCACAAAGCTCAGAGATACTGGAGGGCTTCAGATTTGGGCATTTAAATAGCTCAGTGATGTCATTAGGGACATTGTTTCATTCCAACTCATTATCTTCATTCCACAAAGCTGGCTATCTTTTGAGATTGGTAGCTGCAGAAATCAAGGCAGTATATTTAAATAACATACCCAGAGGAAGATGGGGTGGTTTATTCGTTCTCTTAGGAGTGGGGAAACATTTCCATAGGCTCACAAGCAGATATCCCCCTGTATCTTACTGGACATCTTAAGACATCCGAATATCCTTGAATCAATCAGACTCAGTTTCCCACATGTTACATGGCTGTGATAGAAGGGAATATCTGAACAAAACTGGTTCCTTTAGGAAGGAATATCATTTGTATGAGCTCTAGGTAAATAGATTGTTTGCTATATTCTGCCCTCTGCCAGTTATGACCTAGGACACTATTTGGAGACCTATGTTCAATTATAACCCATATTATATAATGTTGAGGTTCCAGTAATTCATGAATCCAAATACTTCAGATTATAGGAATGCTGTAATATTTTCAACATGCATGGTTCACCTGCCCACACAACATTTGTGTGCCCTCCCCGAGATAGCCAGGAAGATATTCCCTTTCTAAAGACTTTAAGAAATATATATATGACAGATCCACTGGAATCTTTGAAGAGTGCTTTGGTGGGTGTTTTATTTGGTTTTGGATTATCTGTTACAGATTCCAAAGTTGAAATAGCTCTTAATATTCATAAAGGTGAAAGATTTTTTGGGTATACAGTAGGAAAAGAGCCCCAAAAGTAAGCAAAGTGGCATCTCACATAAGTAACCTGATTATGCGTTATATATTATTTCAAATGATCAGGAATACAGTGGGTTCAGCACTGGTAAATTCATTATAGGATCCTTAGAGCCAAAAGAGATGGATAGGCCACTGAAGCCCTGTTTTATTTGTGTAATTATAAACCCCCAGCTATGTTGAATGGAGCAGAATCAGTTACAGCTCTCAATTCCTTGCAGTTCCTGTGAACCTTTAGAGGGAACATTGAGTATTGCTTGTAGATTTTGAAAGTGCTCCTGCTGGATGCCATTAGAGGTCAACTTTTGTTTCTGTGTGCATCTCCCTCCAATATGGGGTGACTTTATTTCTGATTCCTCTTTGGAAAACTGCCTTTGGGGTATTGTAACTGCTGTGTCCACATGAGCAGAGAGCTAGAAGTACCTGAGTGTTAATGTCCCATCAAACAAATGTTGGACAATGACTCATCTTTGAGGGAGAATACAAAACCCTAGCTCCATTGACTCTACTCAGATTTTGAGATACAATTTATAATCCAGAGATTTCCTTTAGGAATAAGCTAAAGCTACCTAAAATTTGCCCATGTGTTCAATTTCATACTCTTTCCTGTCCTGTTTCCTCTAGTTCTTTAATAGTTTCTCCTAGGAATACTTCCTTAATACATCATTTGTACATTACTCCTTGTCACTGAATCTTCTTCAGAGGAACCCAACTCTTAAAGAAGCACTTATAATAACATCACATGTACTTTGCCATTTTCCTCTAATCTTCTTTGTACAACCTATGGTCTTTTTTTGTTCTGTTTGTTTGTGAAAATGCAAAAATATTAACTTGTATTCAACCTAAATGTTTTCCACAAATTTGTCTTGCATTCAGCAATGAAAATTCTTTTTAGTATCTTCCTTAACGTTAGTGAAGCCTTTAATATACTAAAACATTTAACACTTCTATTGAAGTTCTTTAGTTTGGTAATACGAAATTTATGAGAAGGGATGCATGGACAACAGTGTGTAGATACCAGCGTGGAGAGAATATAAGGGATTAAATGGTAATGAAAAAACACAATAAAATTATTAAATAAAAAAATAAAAATAGAAAATATATAATGAGACATTAATAAATAATAATACAAGAATAAACTCTGTTTCACATTAAAAAACATGATTTATGTAGTTTCTGTAATTTCTTGTCCATCTTTTTGAACCCTTTTGATGTCTTTAACTCATTTCTCCCAACCCTCACCCCCTCACCTCTGGCAACCACCAAAATGTTCTTTCTGTAAACTTGTTCTGTGAGTGTGTGTACCATTTCTCAAGGGACATTTTTGAACTGACTCCTAATGAACACTACCCCATGTAGACCTAGAACTCCAATTTACTCTGTTAGTGAAGGTGCATGTTTAGAAGGATCTGTTTATAACATGAATTGTCTTCTAAGCCTGTATCATGGTAGAACTGCAGTGATCTCAAAATACATCCTGCATTCCTTCCACTAGCAGCTGATTGGATGGTTTATAAATAGTCTCAATGAATTACAGGATCCCACACTGCTCACTCAGTTATGGAATACTGGCTTTTCAGTTGCATAGAAGCAGGTGAATGTCTCCGAAATAATTTCCAGAAAATACAGTAATAAAATAATGACAAAGATTAATTCAAATATTAGAAAAAATGGAGAATTGAGATGCCTATCATATCTCCATTCAAGATCATAGAATGACTAAAGAGGAACTGGACATGTCTCAGAGTGACAGTGAATTATCATAAATATGCTTCATAAGTCACTGTTTTTATGGGGTTTCCTTACTGGCATTAATCTGTAATTCCTGACATCTTATCATAGCTGTTAATGTGTAAACAAATAACAAACAAAGAGGAAACACTCTGGCAATGAGCTGAAAAAACAAAATTAAAAAATAGATGTTATTTGCCATCACCTGAAAAGGACAGACATCTTGACTCATGGCTATGGAACCTACACTCAGATTTAATCGTTATCACACAGTTCAACTACATTATACCATCATACTGATAGAACCCAAGAGTCAGGAGAAACCTCACACACCCTTTGCTAGCCCAAGTGAGGGAAGATGATAAACCCAGTGGAAAAAATGCCCTAACATTTCTGGGAGTCTTGTCTTTGGACCCTGTTAAAACAGTCCCTCCAAACTAGAGGACAGATTTCACCAGCTCATACTAAGACAGAAACATAATACTTTGGAATCTCCTTTTGGTTTGAATCCAACAGCATCTGAAGGCACTACTCAATATCTATTGAGTTAGTACAAAAGATGCTTAGGGTTAAATCCAGAAAATGCTCTCCAACTAGTTTAGGATACATTGCAAGCCAATCTCTAATTTGGCCATTATGTCCAAGCAGATTCATTATGACCTAAAATACCCACATTAGGTATATGGAAACGATGGCAAGTCTTCATAAACAAATCACCCTGGCTGGTGTGGCCCAGTGGATTGAGCACCAGTCTGGGAACCAAAGGGTTGCTGATTTGAGTCCCAGTCAGGGCATAATGCCTGAGTTGTGCACCAGGTTCCCAGTAGGGGGTGCGTGAGAGGCAACCACACATTGATGTTTCCCTTCCTCTCTTTCTCTCTCCCTTCCACTCTGTCTAAAAATAAAATAATTTTTAAAAAGTTTTTTAAAATCAGAGAAAAATCCATTAGTGTTTTCTAGGATGCCCATACCCTCTTCATGATATAGACATGTGATAAAGATATACATATACATATATACATGTATCTGTATGTCATAAAGAGGGTATGGCCTTTTTATATATGAAATCTTGGTGGACTCTATACCCTTGACCATGGGACAACAAATGACCATGTGAACTAATCTGCCAAATATAAACTGAATATATCCCCACTATAAACCGAATCACCAAAATCCGTTATGGGACAAGAAGTGCTTGACCATTTAATGGTGTGATAAGATGATTAAAATTCTGGGAATGCCTGCTATGGCTCATTGCCATCCCTCCTGAGCCTATAGTTATGACTTCATGGGGAGATTTTCTAAAATGAACTGAGAGAAATATTTGAGCCTAGGTTATAGATGGTTGTGCATGATATGACCATGCCAGAAATTGATGATCATGTTATATTTGATAGAGATGACCCAGAAGGAAAATCTTCCCAGTGGCAAAATTTTCAAATGGCCATTTAATACGTCATCTTGCCTGAAACAAAAGATGGACTGAGGTAAATGAAACAGCAATTCACATTCACACACTAGAGTTATTCCTCCCACCACCACCACTTGTGGTGTTGCTTTCCAAGGTTTCAGTTATCTAAGGCCAACTGCAGCCCAGAAATATTACATGGAAAATTCCAGAAATAAACAATTCATAAGTAAAAAAATAGTATGTTGTTATGAATAGCATAAAGAAACCTTGCTCCATCCTAGTGTGTTCCACTGTGTTCTCCCTGGTCATGATTCATCCCTTAGTCTAGCATATCCACTCTGTATATATTCCCTTCCTGTTAGCCACTTTGTAGCTGTCTTAGTTATCAGATCAGTTATCAGAGAGAGAGAGTGAGAGTGCGAATGAGACACACACACATACAGAGAATGAACATGAGAGAATGAGAGCAATACCACATTCACTTAGCTCTTATTACAGTATGTTTTAATTATTTTATTATTAATTGTTGTTATTATCTTAATGTACCTAATTCATAAATTAAACTTGATCATAGATATGTATATATAGAAACAAACATAGTATACTAGGGTTCAATACTATACACAGTTTCAGACATCTGCTGGGAGCCTTCAAATGTATCCTATGGATAAGGGAGGACCGCTGTAATGATTTGAGGTTTAACTGGATGATCAGGGACTTGAAAGGGAAAAGACTGCACTGTGCTAAAGGATGCCATGTAAAATCTGAATCAGTGCATAATGTGTGCTGCTGATTGTCCCTAGCCAGCATTCATGTAATAAGCAGGAAGAAGTAGAGATGGTAGCTTTCTGATTAAATCTAATGACTCAGTTTTACTTCACATTTTCATATCTGTAGCTTCTCATTTTAGTATCCTAAAATGACTACTTCCACTGTGAAATATAATATGCCTCTTAAATTTTAAATGACTGACACCTAGCAATATCAGCCTTTTAATGCCATTGAATGAACAGGAAAAAAACAAAAATCAAAGGTGAGAGAGGAGGAAGAGACTATGGATTGGTTGCAGTGATGGATCCTAATTATTGAGGGGAAATAGGTTGCAGATACACAACCAAAAGTGGTGAAACTCAAGTGACCTCCCCCTGAAGTCATACCTTATATTATATTGTGTGGAAATAAGTGATAATGGAAAACTACTGCAACTTTATGAAATAAAGCTGCTGTGGGCTCAGACCATGCAGGAGTAAACCCATGTGCCTATTGAAGTATGTGCCTGGGAACATAGAAGGACTAGAGAGAAATATTGTAAATACCTATGATCTGGAGAACAACTACAAAAATAGAGAATGAACCCTCCTACCTGCTGTCTTAATCTGCTCAATATGTCATGTATAGGTAGGTATCTTTAATAGTTGGCTTTTATTCTCTGTTCTTTCTTCCTACTGTAAGTGAAATGCATAATTGTGGTACACTTGAGAATAGTGATACAAAATCTTTACTCAATACCGAGACATCACTTAGAGGTTGTGACTGTTACTGTAAGTAGTTACTGAGCATGACCCATTGGTTTTGGAAGTTTAAGAAAGAAGGATGGATTTGGACCTTGGAAAGTCTGTGCACTTATTATTTTTGGAAACGGACATTTGAACAACTCTTTTCTTAGTTGAGAGGTAAGGCTCTTCCCACTTGAGTGAATTCTGCTAGGTTGAGGGCCCTGTTTTGCACTACAAAAGCCATCATGGCCCATAATCCCTCTCTTTCCCTCAAACAGCCATGACATAAGTGCATGACAGAGGCTGGGCAAATAAAGGTGTCCTGACCTGAGACTTGAAGTTGTAACATAAAGGTCAGGGGAAATTGAGAAACTATTCATTGTGGATGCAGCAGTAAGCGTCATGGTTTCAGGGACATTTACTCAATAACAGTGGTGCTAGCAGTGGCATCCTGACCAGACTTTTTAGGTTCCTGAATTGGCCTGAACACCTACCTGCCTTTCTGACTACATGCCTGCTATTTTACAAGGCTTCAGCCTTCCTTGCAGTTCTGTGAGTATCCTAATATTCTTCCAAAAATTATTTTCTGTTTCTGATTCTTAGCTTGTCTGTGTTTCTTACAGACTCACAGAACTTGTTTTTGTTTCTAAAATGAAGAGCAGGATGTAGGCATTTGAGGATTCCTCTAGTTTTTAAATTCATTTGTGAAAACAATTGCTTAATATATAAAATATGTAATCTGGAAATTTCTTTAATAACTGAATTCCACCTGTCATTAATTTATCTGAATACAAAACCAACTTTAAAAAGTTATGTCAGAATTACAAAGAATACTGCACTTTATTATACTATTCAATTTTAAAATTATTAATTTTATTATGAAATGAGAAAATGCTTCATATATGCCTCTGTGTGAGAAAACATTTGCATACCATCCATTAACTTGTAAAATTAATTTTATTATTGTTATTATGTTTCAATTTAGAAATGAATATTATGTATACAAATTCTATATGGAAAGTGGTATTTAACATTCTTTCCTAAAATATGTCACATGGAAGTATTTCCATTCTTAATAGTTTATTTTACAACCTTGTTTATATATTATCAAATTTGGTCATCAAGGAACATGTATAAAGGACACATGGACAAAGCCAAAGGGGTAGAATTGAGGGTGGGAGGTGTGGATGGGTGGGGTGGGAAGGAGTATTGGGGGGGAAATGGAGACAACTGTACTTAAACAACAATAAGAAAAGAAAAAGAAAACTGAAGTATAAAGCAAAGAATGGTTCAAAGATCAATAAAGAATAATGTTTAAAAAAATTTGGAGATGTCACCTCAGAAGCTAGTAGCAAGTGCTGCAGACTTATATTCTGCAAAGTATTTAATAAACCCATTCTTATTTAAGTCAGAGGAAGTAAGTTAAAAAAAAAAAGTCATTTGCAGCATCCTAACATGAAATATCTCCTTTTTGAAGCTCAAGTTATAAGTGCAAAACAAAAGTAAAAGCAAATGTTTTGCATGAGTGGCAACACTAATTGCTTCTGGTCTTAAATTTTTTCTGTGAATTGCCTCAAGTATCTTTTAAGTTACTGCTTAAATATTTAATGAATAATAAAACGATCTATAGCAGTAGTTAAATAGCAGATACTTTTCAAATTTGATTTTAAAAATGTTGAATGCCAGAAGATATTTTTCTTTTTACTAGAGTGATTAAACATGGTAAGTTGATTGAGTAAAGACAATGTGTATGTAAAAAAATTTTGTTAAATCCAAGCCAATTTATTTAGAAGTATCAGTGAGAAAAGATTTAGCTTTATGTCTTTTGAAAATGCAAAGGAATAAAACTAAGCATTTAACAAATGCAAAAACAAAACTAAAGCAACAAAAGTCCTCCATTAGATAATTCTCTGTTAAAGAAATGTAACATCCACAAAACATAGCTCTTTTTTAATCCTAAACTAATGAAAATATGATTTTTAAACCTCAATATAAGTTTAAATATAAAATACACAAGCAAAAGCCTATAGGGAAGAGAGAGAGTCCTAGTCCTGAAATCCTATTAATGTATTAGCCATGCAAAGTAGAAGAATTTAAAGATGGATGAAACAATTTTTTAGAATAAAATTTGCCTTGAATATATTAATATGATGTATATATAAAAGAATAAATAAATGACTAGTTTTAAAAATCAGTATATATAACTAGAAAATTCATAGAGTTTAGACCTTGTATTTTGAGAAGTAAAAATCATACTTTGGGCTAAGATTTTGTTTAATCAAATTTTATTTATTGATGTGAGATATGTAAAGCTTTGAACTATTATCCATTTTAAGGATGTAATTATTCCTTGTTTCACATAAGCCTGCCTGGTACTTTGGTGTATTCTCACAATGATTTGAGGGTAAATCTGTTGATAAATATTGTTCATAACAGCAAACTGAGAACTAAGACTATTGATTAATAAGTTCAAGTTTTATTGATTTCCAATAATTTAACTCTTCCTCAAATTTTATAGATTTGACATTATCTCATACATAAACAGAATCAATATTTTTCTTAGGGTAATAACACTAAAGACATATGCATATATATGTAATGTTTTATTTTTTATTTTTAAAATATTTTATTTACTTATATTTAGAGAGAGGAGAAGGGAGGGATAAACAGAGGGAGAGAAACATTAATGTGTGGTTGCCTCTCATGCACCCGCTGCTGGGGACCTGGCCTGCAACCCAGGCATGTGCCCTGACTGGGAATCAAGCCAGCGACCCTTTGGTTCACAGGCCGGCACTCAATCCACTGAAGCACACCAGCCAGGGCAGTAATATTTTATAAATACATAAAATAGAGATACATGTTAAATATATACATAGAAGGGAAATTGGTCTAGGATGCACACACACACACATATATGTGTGAATATATATATACACAAATATATACACACAAATAATGTATAATAAGCTCTGATTACCCCTCTCTCACACACATACACATAAACATGCTCACACAGAGAAGCATGCAGAATAAAGACTGTCTCTGCTCTTACAAGGCTAACAATTATTGCTACAAAATAGGATGGTCATCTGGATGCTGAAATATACAATTTTCATTCAGTTATAGAACTGCAATTTATTTTCACATACACCTGCTTCTATTCCATATTATATCATTTATTTGCATTCTATTTTTTTCTAGAATTGAGCCTTTGTGCTGTGCTGAACATTTTTAGCTCTTAAATTAACAATAAAATAGTTGTTTAGACACTTTTATTTTCGCTGGAAAACAAAAAGAGGTGCAAGAGATAATACTTTTGGCTACAAATATAGAAAAGTTGCTATTGGAAAGTCTTTCATTCACAAATCTGGTAGAGCAAGGAAAGAAAGCCTTTCTCCTCCTCTATTTCAGGGGTTTTTCATCCTGAGAGTCATGCAATTCTTTCTAATAACCTCAGATTTTAGAATGATTAAATCATACAGTGTTTAAGCCTCATACATAAACTTTAGATATTTCTCATTCAAAGTATGGACAAATGTAGACTTTGCAACTTGTATAATTCAAGTTTCAACACTTGTCTACTGAGTCTGGAAAGTATGTTGTTGGAAATAGCCAGAGCATTAATAGTGTGTTTTCTATTGTTTGCTGCTTCTAATAGTATTAGAAAACAAGACATCAACCTATTCAAGAATCAGCCTTCAAGCAGAAATAGAAGAAACAAGAGATTTAAAATCTGTATTTTCTTGTATTTGAAGTAAATATATCATAAATGCACTAAGTTTTGGAGACAGTGTACTTGACAAAGAAAGAAATCTTTGTGCTTTAAACTAGCCGTATGTCAGGGTGCCTTGCAAAACCTCTGCATCAACAAAGGAAGGCAAATTCCCCAATGTCCATTCAGATATTGTCATTAATGCCAATGGTAAAAGTATTTTCTTGCAGAGATCAGAGTCAAATTCCAAAGACTTTCCCATGGCAAGGATTCTTCATAATACCTGTCTCTTGTTGTCATCTAGTTGTATACCAGAACCTTTTGTGTATTTCCCAGTCTTTTATCTTGCAATTAATTAATCCAATCTAGTACTTATGAATGTTTGGGTTGCTCTAACCAGTGCTACCATGGACATCCTTGCCCATGTACCTTTGGTCACAATGAGGAATACTTGGTATATATCTTGTACTACAGTGACATTATCATAGCATGTAAATATATTGTATCATAATTGATAATACTCAGGTTTTCAAAGCAGGTATACTCACAAAGTATATGTGTATTCCTCTTGTTCTACATCTTTTTAAATCTTTATGTCTGTGTGGGGTATGTAGTGGCATATTGTTGTTGTTTTAATTGATATTTCCCAGAAAACTAATGTGGTTATATACCTTCATGTGCATTTATTGACAATTAGGGTATCCTCTTTTGTGAAGTGTGCTGTATGAGTGTTCAGTTGTTTCATATCCTTCCCATTACCTGGCATTTTCCATTGTTTTTGTTTGGGACATTCAGGTGGTATATAGTGCACTTCAGTGTAGGTTTCATTTGAATATCCCAGATGAATAATGAAGTTGGATGCCTTAAGAAGTTTATGGCCACTCGAATGTCCTCTATAAAGTTCCTGTTCAAGACTTTTGCCCATTTTGTAAACATTAAATTTTCTACATCTTTTTTATTTGTAAGAGTACATTGTATAGAAAAAGAACCTGTAATTAAAGCCTTTCTCACAAAGAAAAGTCTAGTCACATATATCTTCATGGTTAAGGTAGAACTAATGTCAGTCTTATGCAAACATTTCCAGAGAAAAGAAAATGCACTACTTCCCAACTTTCCCAACTTGTTTAATGTGGCCAATATTACTTTGATATTAAAATAAATAAGAACACTTTACAACAAAGAAAATTAAAGGCTATTCCCTCATGAATGAAAGAGTCAAAAGTCCTAGATAAGATATTAACTAATCAAATCTAGCAACACATAAAAAAGACATTACACCCTCAAGTTAGATGTATTCATAGAATACAACATTAGAATAGTATTTGCATATCAACCAACATAACTCACCACATTAATAAGACAAAGGAGAAAAATTTCATAAGATCATTCCAAGAGATCCAAGACAAATGATAGAATGCCTAACAAAGTAGGAGTAGAAAGCTCTGTCTAATTGGTGTTTGTAGAGCACTCTATTTAATACAGCAGAATACACGTTTCTATCAAATGTGTATGGAACATTCACCAATATAGACCATATGCCGGACAACATAGTTAGTCTCCATACATTTCAAAGAACTCATGTCACAAAGTATGTTCTTTGATCAAAACAGAATTGAATTAAAATTAACAATAGATATCTGTAAAATCCTTAAATAGTTCAAGATTAAACAATACATTTCTAAATAATGCATTGATTACAGAAGAAATCACAAGGGAAATTATTTTAAAAGAATTTTGAAATAAATTAAAAAGAGAAGCACAACATATCAGAACTTGTGGAATGCTGGTAAAGTGGGATGATCTAAGCTTCTAACTTATGAAATTTTTAAAAGGAAAAATATAATAATAAAATTAAAAGCAAAAATAAAATTAAACCCAAGTGAGGTAAAAGTAAGGAAATAACTAAGGTAAACGTGTAAAAAAATGGAGATGTGAAAAATTGGATCAAATGACTCAATATTGTTCTGATGTCAGTTCTTCCAGAACCGATCTTATTCTCAAGGGTATTGCAATCCAGATCCAGGAAGCTTTATTTTTCCCACAGGAATTAACAAGGTGATCCTAAACATTTATGTGGAAAATTAAAGGACCCTGATTTGTCATAATAATTTTGGAAAAGAATACAAAGTTTGAGGACTTATATTACCTGCTTTCTAAATTTATTAAAAAGCTGCAATCACTAGGTCAGTGTGATATTGATATAAGAGATACACATATAGGATAATAAGATAGGATAATGACCAAAAATATGCTAAAAAACACACTCACACACATATATGTCCAATTAGATTTTTTTTAAGTACCAAGATAATTTAATGGGTAAAAATATTCTTTTCAACAATTCATGATGAAACTTTGGGATTTATTTATGATAAAAAGAAAGACCTTGACCAAATCCTCATATCATAAATTCAACACAATATTGACCATAGGCTTAAAGCTAAAGGCTAAACCTATAAATATCTGTAAGAAAACAAGAAATTTTGTGCTCTATGGGTAACCAAATATTACCATGCATAAAACACCAACAATATAGGAAAAGAATGTTCATCAAAGTTAAAATGTCTGCTATTTTAAAGCCATCATTAACACCGCAATCTACTACAGTAGCTAAAATTCAAGACATGGACAATTCTAAATGATAACAAGCATGAGGAGAAAGGAAACTTTTGTGTACTGCTGTTAGAAGTGTAAAATTTGTCCAACTACTTTGAAGAACTGTTCAGCAGTTTCTGATAAAATTAAACACATGCTTTGTGTGAATCCTAACAATTCTATTCCCAGGTGGAGTGAAGAGATAAAGAAGGCATGTCCTCATAAAGATTTGTACACGGCTGCTCAAGAAACTTTATTCATAATAACCAAAAAATTGGAGACCACTCAAATGTCCATCAACAGATGATGGATAAAAAATGGACACCATTTTGTAGTATATCCATATATTGGAATACTGCTCTGAAATAAAAAACTAATAATACATACAATATGAATGAATATGCAGAACAAAAGAAGGCAGAAACAAGAGTGCCTATGGTGTGATTTTACATATATGAAATTGTAGAAGAGGTAAAACTGGTCTATGGTGACCAAAACTGATTCGTGGTTGCCTGGGGCCATGGGTTGAGATTGCCTGAACAGGGATGTGAGAAAAGTTTTGGGTGATGAAGGTGAAATATTTTGATTTTGCTCATTGCTATAAGAGTATTTACATTTTTGAAAACTCATTGTATTATAAAATTGAAAATGAAGCATTATCTATTTTGTTAAATATATAAAATGTGCAAAATAAAAACAAAACTATAAAATATACCTTAAAAATCAGAATGAGACATCAAAACATACCCAGTGGAATGGCTAAAATCAAACTAAAAATTTTATTTAACAATATCAAGTGTTGGAGAGTATGTAGAGTAACTATAACTCAAATATACTACTGGTGAATGACAGTTGGTAATCACGCTACTTTGGTTTGATAGTACTTAGAATTGTATACCTATGACATCCCTGAGTTATACATACAAGATAAATGCACATTTGTTCACCTGTGGACAAGTTACAAGAGTATGTATAACAGCACTATTTGTAACATCCCTCAAGTGAAAGCAATTTAAATGTCAGTAGCAGGGCTGAAAAATAAATTGACAGCAATGTACTGGTACATGAAAACACATGGATGAACCTCCCAACACAAAGTTTAGCAAAAGAAGCTAAATGCAAAATACAATGGAAAGGCAGACAAAGTGCTTCCCAGATAAGGTCAAGTTAAAGGAGTTCATCATCACTAAGCCCTTATTATATGAAATGTTAAAGGGACTTATCTAAGAAAAAGAAGATAAAAAATATGAACAATAAAATGACAACAAACTCACAACTATCAACAAATGAACCTAAATGAAAAGAAAAAAATCTAGAACAGGAACAGAATCAGAGAAATGCACATCACATGGAGGGATTTCAGTGGGGAACAGGAAGGGAAGAATAGGGGAGAAAATGTACAGGGAAGAAGAAACATAATTAATAGGTATAAAATAGATGGGGAGAGATAAAAATGGCACAGTAAACACTCAAAGAACTTATATGTACAACCCATGGACATGAACTAGGGAGGGGAAATGCTGGAGGGTTTAGGGTGCAGTGTGGAGGGAGGATACAGAGGGAAAAATTCAAGAAACTATAATCATATAATCAATAAAAAATACTTAAAATATAAAAAATAAAATTTCAAAAGGAAGTAAAACTAAGCTATGGTGATAGAAGTGAGAGTTATGGTTACTTTTGGTGGTATAATGGTGTGATGGGCTTCTGGGGTGTTGTTATATTCTGTTTTTTCCATATGACTTTATTATTGGCATGTATTCATTAAAAAAACTCATCAAATTGTATAAAGGCAATGTATGTACTCTTCTGTATATATAATACATAAAATATTTTAATTAAAAAATCAGGTCATGCTGTTGTTCTTAAAACTCTCAAGTGGAGAGCTTTAATTTTCAAAGTGGAGGCATGGGTAAATAAGGCCTTGCCTCTTTACGCAACTACAGAAAAATTACAACTAGACTACAAAACAAATATCACCCCAAAACGTCAGAAAATTGAGCTGTATGGAAGTCTGGCAACCAAGGATTTACAGAAGACACATTCATCCAGAACAGGTAGGAGGGGCAGAGAGGTTGAGAGGCATGGAGAGGTGCAGAGACACAGAACTCTCAGTCCCACATCCACATGTGGTGGATAAAAATCGGGAGGGACACCTTGGGAACCAGGGATCCCAGTCTCAGACCAGACCACCCAGCCCAGGGTTTCAGCACCAGGAAGTTAACTCACCATCACTTCTGGCTGTAAAAACCAGTGGGGGTTGAAGAAACAGTGGGGCTCAAAGGAGATTCCTCTTAAAGGGTGGGCAATGGACTTAAGACTCACACAGACCCACTCCCTCTGGGATTCAGCACCAGGGCAAAAGCTAGAAGGGCACCAGTGGCCTATGGGGAGAAAGTGAAGTGACTGGCATCAGGGTGAGTGCTGGGAGACAGCTTCTTCCCAGGAAAAACTCCAGAGTCTGGGAACAGCATTGTCCCCTCTCTGAGCCCTCCCCCATGCAGAGCCACAGAGCAATGACATGGGTTGCCCTGCCCTGGCAATTACCTAAAGCTTTGCCCCATACAACTTAAAGGTGTGCTTTTCTGAAATAGGCCATGCAACTAAGACAGAGATTCAAAGCAGCTCTACTTAGTACACAGAAACAAACACAGGGAGGCTGCCAAAATGAGAAGGCAAAGAAATAAGGCTCAAATTAAAGAACAGAACAAAACTCCAGAAAAGAACTAAATGAAGTAGAGATAAGCAACCTGTTAGATGCAGAGTTCAAAACACTGGTAATCGGGATGTTTCAGAAACTCACTGAGTATTTCAACAGCATAAAAAAGACCCAAGCATAAATGAAAGTTACATTAAGTGAGATAAAGAAAAATCTACAGGGAACCAACAGTGGAGGGGATTGAGCCAAGGAGCAAATCAACAATTTGGAACATGTTGAAGAAAGAAGCATTCAATCAGGACAGCAAGAAGAAAAAAAAATTAAATGAGGATAGGCTAAGGAGCCTCTGTCACATCTTTAAACATACCAACATCTGAATCATAGGGGTGCCAGAAGGAGAAGAGGAAGCACAATAAATTGAAAATTTATTTGAAAAAATAATGAAAAAAGTCCCTAATTTAGTAAAGGAAATAAACAATTCCAGGAAGCACAGAGAGCCCCAAACAAGTTGGACCCAAGGAAGACCACACCAAAACACATCATAATTAAAATGCTAAAGGTTAAAGAGAGAATCTTAAAAGCAGCAAGAGAAAAGCAGAGATTACCTACAAAAGGAGTTCTCATAAGGCTGTCAGTTTATTTTTCAAAAGAAACATTGCAGACAAGAAGGGGCTGGCAAGAAGCATTCAAAGTGATGAAAAGCAGGCCCTACATCCAAGATTACTCTATGCAGCAAAGCTATCATTTAGAATGGAAGGGCAGATAAAGTGCTTCCCAGACAAGGTAAAGCTAAAGGAGTTCATCATCACCGAGCCATTATTATATGAAATGCTAGAGGGACTTACTTAAGAAAAAGAAGAGCAAAACTATGAATATTGAAATGGCAACAAATTCACAACTATCAACAACTGAATCTAAAAACAAAACCAAACTAATCAAACAACCAGAACAGGAACAAAATCATAGGTATGGAGATCATTTGGAGGGTTATCAGTGGGGAGGGAGAAAGGGGAGAATGAGGGAAAAGGTACAGGGAATAAGAAGCATCAATGGTAGGCACAAAATAGACAGGGGGAGGTTAAGAATAGTATAGGAAATGGAGAAGCCAAAGATCTTGTGTGAATGACCCATGGACATGAACTAAGGGGAGGATTGTTGGAGGGAAGGGGGGCACCAGGCAGAGGGGGGTAAAGGGGGAAATTGGTGCAAATGCGATAGCATAATCAATAAAGTATATTTTAAAAACTCTCCAATGGCTTTGCCATTGGACTTCTAGAAGTCCAATTGGACTTCTAAGCAAATGCCAGATCCCTGCTCCCTCAGCTGTAGCCACTCTAGCCTTTGTTCTCTTCCTGGAACAAAGATGAAGCAAGTTCATGCCTATCCCTTTTCACTTGCAGTTCTATCTGCGTGGAATCCTATTTTCCAAAATCTTAACCTAGCCTGCTTTTTATTGAAATTCAGGTCTCTGCCATTCCTGGAATCTAAAAGCAGTTCCTCTGTAACTTTGTTTAGAACCCTACATTTTTTCAGTGTAATTTTCATATCTGAAATTGTTATCTATTTTGAACAACTCATTAGAATGCAACATCCATCCTTATAGCAACTTTAAATATCTGGCTGTCTGCTGTATACTCACTGAGTAGAATTTTGCTAGATAGGTAAATAAATGTTCAGTTTTAAGTAATTGGAACATGAATATAAAATAAAATAAAATATTAAATAATTGGAACATGAATAAACTTAGAGATAAATGAGTGAATGAAATGAGTAAATATGTGCATTGCACAGAAATTAATGGTTAAATGTGAAATGTTTTCAATAGAATTACATTAAGCAAGGGAAAATGTTATTGAATGATGTTTTTCTTTTACTCCTTAAATGCTATTATTGCAATATAGTCAAGGGAAAGGGCCTTAAGAGAGATGACTTCAACCCTGGCTGATGTGGCTCTGAGGATGAAGCACCAATCTGTGAACCAAAGAGTCACCAGTTCGATTCCCACTCAGGGCACATGCCTGGATTGCAGGCCAGGTCCCCAGTAGAGGGTGTGTAAGAGACAACTACACATTGGTGTTTCTCTCCCTGTCTTTCTCCCTCCCTTCCCCTCTCTCTAAAAATAAATAAATAAATATTTTTAAAAATAAACTATTAAAAAAGAAAGATGTTTTCAGCAGCTTGCATAAAATTCTATT
This sequence comes from Carollia perspicillata, assembly GCA_004027735.1. Classification (NCBI taxonomy): domain Eukaryota; kingdom Metazoa; phylum Chordata; class Mammalia; order Chiroptera; family Phyllostomidae; genus Carollia; species Carollia perspicillata. The sequence continues at coordinate 69,274 of PVKM010000233.1, forward strand.
TTTTCCATCTTGAATAGTATAACATTAAATTGTTATTTCTGATAAACTTATTTTTGATAATTTATTATATTTGATAATGATCAAGCTTTCATTATATCACAGTTTTATTGCTGAAGCTTTAAAGGTGAATAATTTTATATGCTATATTAAAACCTCAAAAATTATCAACATGCTTTTTTCCAATATCTAAATGTATATTATAAACAAATTATTCATAAAGTTATAAACATCATTTTTATACTAAAAGGACCTTATTATCTACGTGCATTGTTTCTTAACAGCTCCAGGGTCAGGTGGGCACTTAAGTGCTTTTTGATGATGATGATAATTTACTGAAATTTCATACACATAACATTTTTCTTGTAATGTTTTAGCACATGTGTTCTCTTTTATTCATGTTAAATTTTGCCACTTGTGATATTTTATTATCTCAGCTTGAGCTATTATATGGTTTATAGTTCATAATAATTTTTCATATTTTAACCTTACAATGGAGTGGTTTTAGACTTATGTTTCCTCAATACCTTGTATTATAGCCAATAAATGGTGAATAGCAACAAACTATATACAGATTTTAGCAATGTTCATGAAAGGTCATACTCTCAAGGCTAAATGAATAAAAGTAATCTATTATGATTAAAATTAGACATTTTTGCAAACCATACTCTAAATAGCTTATTATACTGTCAATTTAGGAAAAGTTCAATCACAGCAACCAAGGTAGAGTCTTAGAAAGACAGATTTAGAGTATAATTCATGTGAAATAAAACTATAATTGTCTTTGTCTCATTCTAAGCTATGAATTTGATGTAATTGTTTCTAAGATTGGTGTTCTTTATAACATTAAGAAATTGGTAGTTACTAGGAATTTACAGTGTTTTGCAAACAATGTGTAAGTGGAAAAAAATCACTTAAATATTTGTGCACACACAATTTCACTTGATCCTTACCACCACCCTTGGTAGTAAATATTTAGCTCATTAACTGTGGTTATTTAAAAGTTTTTGTCTGCCAGTTCAAATATCATTTCTGAGATTGATTTTATTAGCACTTTTTCAGTTACTTTTTCCCTCTTTGTATGTGTACATTATTTTTTGTTTTTGTTTTTTAATAGAATGCCATGTACTGGAGAGGATTTTAAAGACTCTTGATTATATTATTTTCCTCTTAAGAAAGTTATGTCTTATTTGTTGATCACCATGATTCTAACAACATTGTATCTATAGTCAACAATAATGTATTGTACATTTGACATTTTGTTTTTTAAAAGGTAGCAGAGGGGAAGGGAGGGAGAGAGGGAGAGAAACATTGATGTGCAAGAGAAATATCAATTGGTTGCCTCTGTCACATCCTCAATGGGGGACCTGGCCCACAACCTAGGCATGTGCCCTGACTGGGAATTGAACCAGTGATCTTTTGGTTCTCATGCAGGCATGCAGGCACTCAATCACTAAGCCACACTAGCCAGGGCTGAATTTTTCTTAAGAGGGTAAATCTAATATTATTAAGTGTTCCTATCACAATAAAATACAGTAACGATTTTAAGCTTTGTTAGAGTGGGTCCATTTTTGTTTTGCTTCTCTTTTAAGACAGCATTTTAAGTTCCAAGGCATAGCTTTTGTGAGGTGTCTACTGAAATTCTACAGTGTTCATGAAGGTCTCACTTTGAATTAGCCCAGGCTCCAATGGCCTCTCAGCATCACGTGATCTCTGTAAGCTCTGCCCATCTCACTAGCATCTGGATGCTTCCTTTATTTGGCCTTCTAGAACCTCACCCTGCTGGGCTCAATTTAGGAGTTGGCCAAAGCTACAAGGGGGGATTTATACATAGATTTTTAGAACTTTTTCCCTATAGTTCTCTCTCTCCAGCTGTTTATCTGCTGAGTTCCAGCTGCCTTTATTACCCTAAAATTTCTCATTGTCTCCTCTATCCAGTGAGTCTACAGCTCTCCTTGGGCTCTGTTATTCTATGTTATGATTTGGAAAATACCTTCAGGCTGGTACTAACCAATCAACCACCTCCTCTTCCAATTTATATCCGGTCTCACATTGTTGTTTTGCTACCATAATTTTCCGTGATGTTTTCTATCACCTAAGAGGCAAGCCTGTGCCACTGTATCATCAGCTCAAGACCTGTTTGCCATGAGTTTTCCTGTCATGAACTCATCTTTACATTCTCAGACTATACAATATCCACCTTATCCATCTTAAGGCCTTAACATTTGCATCACCTCAGGCTTTATTTAGTATTGCTACAGATTAGGACCTGATTACTAAACCAGTTCTCTAGTAGAATACCTTGCCAAAAGAGATGGCATTTATTCATCCAGATTCCTTTATCTAGTGTGTTATATATGGTATCAGCTTCTGAAATACCTCATTTCAGAATTACTCTTTTTGACTGAGGCCAGTTGGGCTCAGACAAAACCCAATTTTCCTTCACTAGGACTATATCAAGATATGTTTAATCTCAGAGGTTCTCCCTTAGCAGTAGTATTTTTCTGTTGAGCATCAATTAACTTGAACACTACCACTGAAACTATCTAACAAAAGATTTATGAGATTACAGAGCTCTTCACTGAAGGCACGTGAATAACATAAACCTTTCATCTTCTTTTGACCTGTTTCTAAAATGGTCAGTTTCATAAATAGTTGTATTCAATTCCAAATTTGCACAATAGTTTGTGCAAAACAGAATGAAAAGAGAAAAGAACTAGTACAAAATAAAATGTGAAGACTCCCAACAACTTAGTCCTCTGAAGTAAGTCAAAAGTTGTTTTTTTCAATATCTGAAATATTTCCTTTTTACAGGTCTGCTGAGTTGTATGTCATCACCTCCTATTAAATTGTGTTGTCATAGATACCTATGAATTCTACAGAGTTCAAAAAGACTTTATTTCAGCTTTTGTAAGCTTCTGTAAACAAAAGGAAAAAAGATTTAGAATTCAGTGAGGCTTTAATTTCTTGTGTGTTTCTTTTTTAAGTTCCTTGTGCTAAGAGTAACAAACACTCTTGGTATCTAAGAAAATTAAAGAAGTCTCAAGGGACCTTGGGTATTTGTTAATGATCTTTTTTTCTAATGTGTGAATAAAAATTTAATTACTTTGTGAATATTTGGTATGATTTCAATGAATACACAATGCAATGTCCTTCCAGTTAAAAATACATATCTGGTAGGTATCTGTTTGTTTGTGTATGTTGATTTTCCCCCACTCTGTTGAAATATACCCAGATAATAATTTAATGTATATGGCCTTAGATATAGTGCTTCAGGGGACTTCATTGATGGAGTCTAAATATAGAAAAATAAGTTGAGACTGGGACTAGGGAGACCAGTTCAGTGGTACTCATGAGAGGTAGCGATAGTTCATATCAAAGTAACCAATAATTGGTGGTAGAAATGTAAGCCTTTATAAATGACATCAGTATTGGGAAGACCTTGCTTTCAGAAATGCCTCAGTAGTTACAGTGTTCACTGAAGTGGATAAGGGTATGAAGAAGACCCATTCATTTGGAGTTAAACCTGAGTCAGTTATTGGGATACATGAAGAAAAGGTTGTAAAAACTCTACCTATTATGAGAGACCATTTATACATGGAATTTTTTCAGTAAATATATGGTCAACCCTCTGAATCCTTGAATTTTGCATCTGTAATTCAACCAACCATGAATGGAAAACAGTATTTTCAATCTGCAGTTAGGGATCTACTGATTTGAAGGGCCAAGTTAGTATGCATTATTCTCTGCCATTTTATATAGGAGACTTGAGCATCTGCAGGGTTTGGTATCTGTAGGGGCCCTGGCAGATTCCAAGATATAACTGTAGTTAAAATATTGGGGAGTCAAAAATTATACAAAGAATTCCTACTGCACAGAGCTTGATGCCCATAACCCCCATTATGTTCAAAACTCTGCATGGGTGTGGGTATGTGTACATATACACACACATATATATACATAATTGTTAATTATATAAATACAATTGTTAATACTATATAATTGTTAATATATAATTTTTGATATAAAACCTTAATCCAAACATTTTATATAAAAGTCTCCATAAGGACTCATAAATCTAGTAAAAGCAATAAAAATGATCTTTGAACAATTCTAATTTTGTTGATGAATATATAATATTTATATCTATATATTAACATAGATATATTTTATATATTTATAAATGTGTTTATGAATGAGATGGAATGAGTATTTTTACAAAGGACTATAAACTTACATATGACATTCATCAGGGATATAAAATCTTCATGGCAGTTATTGCCATGGCTACAAAGTCTTTCTTTAAACCATGCTCAATGACTAATATTTCTTATGTCATTTGCCCTTGCTTTTTGATGTAAGATCACCCAGATAATAGAATACCATTTCTCTCTCTCTCTCTGATCAGCATGACAATTTATTAAATGTAAAAAAGGAACATTTTGTTAGCAATACATTATTAGAGCTGTGTAGTACTTGCTTAAAACTGCTGAAAACCAATTACTTGTTTCTGCTTCATTGCTAAAGGCATGGCGGCCAGGAATGTAATTTTGTTTTCAGACAATGAAAACTTGGCTTTATACAGAATTTCTGTTTTCTGATTTAAGAGAAAGGAATTCAAGATCAACTTTCTTTAATGCAAATCACCTTTTCAAGTAAGTGCCTCTTGGGTTGATAGCTCCTAAATCACCATTATTAATTGGCCAGGGTAAGAGTATTTTATATGACCAAGACAATTGAAATTATAGCTTCCTTCAAGGACATCTAGAGAATGGTTTTCTTAAGGAAACACATGACATGTACTGGCAATTATATGTCATAATACATTAAAGTAACCTGAAAACAATTTGAAAATATTAAAGAGCAGGAAGATTTCTCATCCTCAAGTCTTCTTTTCTGGAAGAAAATAGATGTTTCTATTTATTTTCATAAAAATAATAGCAGACAATGATTTAAATTTATTCTAGACTTAGAAAAGTGATAGAAGTAGCAAATCAATATACATTGATGAAAGGAAACAGTGTTACTTAGCATTTAAATGAAACAACTTTTCATTTGGAAAGGTGAATCTGTTTAATACCTGTGTACACATGTAAGGCATTTTACCGAATCAAATATTTTCTCACAGCTTTGCCCAATAGTGCAGTATAAATATATCTTTCTTAGGTGATGCTTTGCTTTACTAAGAGTAAATCATTGCCTTGTGTGTTTGTTTGCATAGATTTTCTTCTTTTTTCCTTAACCTACACCATCTTCCACAAAATGCCCAGCATTTCTTTCTCCCAGGGCTTACAGTCATATTTCACACATAGGTTGAGCTATGTTCTCCTTCAATTTCTTCCCTCCTTTGGTTCCTGCTCTTGAGTACTATTTCCTCTCCAGATCATACCCTCTGTCTTCATTCATCTTGCAGCCTAATCTTCTGATCATTCCAGACTACATTGCTGCCCCTCCATCTTGTATCTCCTTATTTTCCAGATCCTACAACCTTCTCTTCTTTTACTGTATCCTTTTTTCTGAAGACATACTTCATGAAGTTCCTAATAAAAGATCTCTGGAAAGGAAAACAAACTGGAGTATTTACATCTCATAACATATTTCTTCTACTATTATAAATCAATCATTTAATTTGGATTTTAGGTTAATAACCTCCTCCCCCAATTTAAAGGTTTTTTTCCCCTTCTTTGCCTTTTAGCTTTCATCCTAGCTTTCAAAAAATTCCATATTGTTGTGCTATCCTTTGTTTTTTCATTGCGGTGTTGCTGTCCTGAAATTTCACCATTTTATGACTATAATTTATTATCGATTTTTTAAGGAAAACATTTCAATATGATGATTTATTTTCTCCATTTTCTTGCATAATTTCTTTGATAATTTCCTTTACTCTCTTTTAATGATTGTGTTTATTGGAATGAATATCATTTACTTGGATATTTGACCTAAATCAACCCTCTGGCTTCTTTTTTTTCTCTTTAGTATTTGTTTTTTCACTGTACCTTCTTTATAAAGGTTTTATTTATTTATGTTAGAAGGAGGAAAAGAGAGAGATAAAGAGAGAGGGAAACATTAATGTGTGAAAGTTACATGGATCAGTTGTCTTTCAGATCCCCCAACCAGGGACCTGGCCTGCAACCCAGGCATGTGCCCTGACCAGGATTCTAACTGGTGACCTTTTGGTTGACATGCTGGCGCTTGGTCCACCAAGCCACACCAGCCAGGATTCACTCTGATTTCAAGGAGACTACCCATAGTTTAACTTTTACCATCTTACTATACTACTTACTTCAGCTATCCTATTTTAATTTGCAAGAGCTACTTATTTTTTCTATTACCATACTTCCTTTTATATTATTTCTGCTCTTGTTTAGTCAATACAGTAATTTTCCTTATCCTTCTGATTACAATAATTGTTGTTTTACTTTGATGTTTTCTTCTGACAATTCCTTTGTATCTTTCAGTTTTTACTTTTATGCTTTAAAAATAGAAATTATTTTAATATTTTCTGTTTTGTTTATTTTTTCATTTACTTCTGTGAAATGCATTCACTACATATTTGATGTGCTTTAGCTCTTTGTTCATATTTAAACTTCTTATACTAAAAATTGATTGAAACTTTTGTGTGCATGAAGGTAATTTTCTCATAGATTTAATCTGGCTGTGATGGGAGATTTTAGTGAGGATAACCATGAAAGAGTATCTGTACATTTTTCATTGGGGCTGATCAGTGTATACAGTGAAAACATAAATCAGTTTATGCAACTGCCATGCTTAAATATTACAACGATGCCCCATATTGCACAGAATGGAAGTCAAGCCTCATATCAGGGACCTTAAACCCCTGTATGATGTAGCTTCTGCCTGTCTCTGAAATTACACTTCATATCACACATCAGTCTTACTTTGGTCCTGCTAGCTTCCTACAGTCCTTGGACAAGCCATGTTTTTGTCCACAGGGACTTTGTTTTCATATCCAAAATACTATAACAGATATTTAAGGCAAATGAGGCAAACAGTAGTCAAATGTAGTATTCTGAGTGAGTTTGTTGTTTTGTTTCACTTAAAGAGGGAATTTATTAGAAGAATACAAAGGTTCTTGTAGGGTTTTCAACAGCTGCAATGGGTTAGTAGCTAGAATCACACATTTCTGAAAGACTGACCGATCATGTATATGGTAATCACAAACTTCTGGGTTTTACAAGATCATGAAGAGAATATCTTAAAGGATGTTCCTCCCCATATGGTGTACAGAGACTAGAATGTGAATTCATTTCTTTCTTTTTTGTCCTTATATCCCTTTATTTTGGCCTCAAATTTGTCAAGCACTGTTGGCAAACATTCATGAGCTCATTCAGGCATCTCTAAAATGCCTCAACAGCTGGAAGAGCACTTTGAGTCTGCAGAAATTAATGTTACTCTGTGAAAGATGAGTTGTAGTGTAACCACAAATTTATACATCCAGTTTTTTCATGATCATGTAACAAAGAGAATGTCCTAGGATATGGTCCTCATGTAAAACAAATATCACACAGTGCCTGTCTGTTCCAGCTGCCTAGACCATTTCCAGAGTTGTCTTCCTTTCACCTTTAGCCACTGAGGCCTTCAATCCAGATATTTTTGTCTCTATCTCTTGGTCCTCTTCCATGACAGGGGCAGCATCAGGGGTCTTCAGTGATGCCAGTGGATGGGACGATCTGCTCTATATTGTGGACAGTTGCAAGTGAAGCAGAAAGCCTGAGTGAGTTTAATCATAGCACAGTGTGATGTAAATTGCTTCATGAACATAATCCTCTTATTCTTTAAGCACATCCCACCTTTTTAAGGAAGGAGGATAACCGTGAAAGAAACTTGTCATGGAAGTCAAAAGGTGAAGTGATTTTAGGAATGTCAACTGCTACCAAAAGGATAAAGAAAATGAGGACTCAAAGTTGGCCAATGGATTTAGCAAGTATAAATCACTGCTTATATTACCAAAAGAAGGTTCTGGAAAGAATGAGAGATTAATATGTGACTGAATGAGTTCAGGAAGAAAGAGATGAGAGAAAATAGAGATAGTATACTCAACCCTTCACCTTTATCAATATAACAAATTTTGAACAAATAATTTTGCACATCTTTAAATACTTCAAGCAATCCTACCAGCCATATATTTAGAATTGATTTCATTAAACTCTATTTTCAAATGAAGAAATTAAACTGTAGAGTAAACTTGTTTTTGCCTTTAACTTCTAGTTTAAATCATTTTCCCCAAGGAAGACTTAGTCCTTCCTTTCCCTGTGCTACCTAAATGCTTTATCCAGACCTTATCTGTGAGTTTCCCTCTTGTTTACAGTCATCTTTTATTCTAATTCTTAGCACTATGTCTGGGACATAGTACTTCCATGAGAAATATTTCTTTCATTAGAACATAACCAGGAAGTTTAACCAGTTAGTTGTTATAGGAATAATATAGTAACAAAGGTCTTCAGAAATTGTATTAGAACATTTTTATTTGAACCTTGATTCAATATGGCAAGGAGATTTATTTTTGATGCCCCACACAGGATTTGGAACATAGATGTATACCCTGAAGCCCCAACCTTGCTAAAATACCAAGGACTCCCTAATCCTACCCATATAACTGTCAAGTCCTATGTATCCCTTCATACCTGTGGAGACCTACTGTAACCCCAAACTGAGATTCAAACATGGCTTAAAGTATCTGGAAAATCAAAGCAGATCTTGTAGATGAGATGATTTATATTGACTGACTGACTTTTTGCTCTATTATTTTTGCTGATGTAATTATAAGAGGAAGGTTTGTACTATAGATACAGGGAAAGGGAATGGAGCACTGTTAGGGAAGAACAATGTGTGTTTCTCCTTCAGATCCATGGAGAGATCTGGTTATGAACCCTTTGGAGAAATAAGTTTCAGGCAGAAGCTGGATGAGACACCTCCATAAGGGACACTGTACAATAAGGGACGTAGGATGGTGACAAAGCAACCCAGAATGCAGACAACTAGGTATTTTTCCCAATTCTGTATGAAACAGAGTGGCACTGGATCTCTGCGAATGTTCTAATGCAGTGCAGATGATGCAAACACAATAGTGGTGGAGAAGTGATAGAAGTTTGACCCTATGATGTAATAGATAACTAGTAGACCCAGGAGTACTTAACATGTTTGGGTATGAGCAACATCATCAGAAGCTGTTGTTTAATTTGTGAATGCATATACTAAAATATTTAAGGACTCTCTCAACTAATTTGATTGAATTTTACTTTAAAGGAATATATGTATGTGGGGACAAGAGATATTCAGAATTGAGTCATTTTTTTTGTTGTTTTATTCACATCACACCATCATGGGGAGGGGCAAGAATTTGGTTATTTTTCTGTGTGTGTGTCTATGATTGTTACTTTTACCAAATTACTCTAATTTACCTGAAAAAGTTAAGAACATGTTCCTCAAAAGACCAACTGAGCCTTTCCTGAAGCACAAAACATGGCTTAGTCACTAATAAAAGTGAGCGAAAGAAATTCTATGAACATCTAGAGAACAATGAAATCATGCTAAATAAACACAGTGGAATTATTTACAGTAAATCATGCTGGTTAAAGTTGATTTGGTGGGTTTTTTGACAGTTTATAAAATTAGCACATGGAGGGAGAACTATGGATAATAAATGTCTAAATTTTAATAAGGTGGTTGATATAGTGATATAAGTAAGTATATAAAAATTGTCAAATGTTCTGATAAGAACACAATAAAATGGATTAAAAACAAACTAAGATATCATAAATGTGGACAATGATAGATGAGAGTAGGACCTTTGAAGTACCAGAAAATTATTCTTGACTCTTTTAAATGGATTTCTGACCATAAATACAAGGCAAATAGGGTTTAAAATAGATTGGCAGATTATATCAATTTGGAAGGTGCTGTAAAAACCAGTTTGGAAAGAGAATGCTATAACTGGATGTAAATAAGTTAAGTCTGTGGGCAGAAAAAGAACAAATGAGATTCAATTTGTACAAGAGCAAGCAGGAAAAATATTACTAAGCAACTGTATAACAATACCATTTATTGCTAAGAGAAGTGATGGCATATAGCACTTTATAATACATAGCATGCCTAGTAAATGTTTATGTTAATGAGGATATTGCATGGCAAGCCAAGAAAACAGACTACTCTCTGGAATCAGGTTGGTTATCCAAGGGAAGGCATTGAGTTCTGCTAGGACTGCACGCTGGAGTCAGTGTGTTTGGCAGATGGGCCAGCTGCATTTCTTGTTTTCATCTCCACCTGGCTCCTTCTCATTCTTGGAGCCTTTTCTGCATGCTAGGAAACAGGCAGCAATGATTTCTTATTAGTATAGCAGCATGTCCATAATACTCTCTGATGTTCAGTCAGAGGCTACATTTAAATTGTATCTCAGTACATACTGCATATATTGTCTCCTCAAGTGTATTTTTTATTATCTGTCAAATATTATTTCATAGAGTAAGTGCACAACTTCTATCCACCCTGTGTGGTCTAAAGGAAAAGGAACAGACAAAGAGAACTCCTGTTTGTGGTTTGCTTGGCCACAGGTATTATAGTTAGGGGCAGATACAAAATTTCCTCCAAGTTAAAACCATGTAATTTGTGTCCAGTTTCAAAAACTGGAAGTCAAATATGAAAACAAAATATTATATATATATGTCAAAAAGGGAAGTAATGAATTATGTTGGAACTTAGGTTGTGACCCACTCAAGATGTGAGTACATGACTCTATACACACAAAATATGAATGAAAATTAAAAAGGAAACTTTCACTTTGTACATAGTTAAAATGTGGTTTGTTTATTATTTCAAAACACTGCTGTAGCTTCTTTATAGCCTTAGTAATTGCTCTATAATAGCAGTTAGGACTCAGCACATTTCCTTATACTTAATATGCATGCAATAAAAATATTATCCAAATAATTAATTTTAAAAATCTACTAATTCCCTCCCTCTGTTTCAAAGTTCCTGACTTTCAGGTCTTAGAATATCACGTGAACTCAAAGAACAAAGGTTATCAAAATCCCCTGAAGACAGTAGATGCAGAAAAGAACTCCATTAGAATTGGATGGTAAAGGAAAAGAGTAGGTCAGAGGAATTGACACTGAGAAAACCCCATCATAAATACACAAGAATGTGAGCATGCCCATACAAGAAAAACTTATGAAATAAAATGTAAATCAAATGTGAGCCCATTGTGACTTATAAGAGGGTTATTGTGATTATAAAAATTAAAGGCATTTACATCTGGTTTCCAAAATAAGAGAGCAATCTAACATCTTCAGAGCTTGTGGGATACTTGAGTATTCACAGTTACCTTGGCATTTGATTAACTGGGTCAAAGGAAAAGTCTTGAGGCCTCATAACTGGGCAAATTAGTGTTGCAAAGTAATTTGGGTCAAGGTCAAGAATGCCAATGTTAATTAAGAAGGAAGGAAAAAAGGAAGGAGGGAAGGAGGGAAGGAAGGAAGGAAGGAAGGAAGGAAGGAAGGAAGGAAGGAAGGAAGGAAGGAAGGAAGGAAGGAAGGAAGGAAGGACTCAGGATATGGTATTTTCTTAAAAAGTCATATTTTTAAAGAAGAAATGAGGTTAAAAATCATGCAGTTTGCATTTACATTCTTTGTAAGTGATAACATTATGAATAATCATAAAGAACTAGGCACTGAGGTTGAGATTTCACAGGTTTGAGCAGAAGTTGTCAGCACTCCAACAGAAAAAAAGAAAACCTAGAAGATATAACTGTTACCTTGACCACTCACAGACTTTATACCACTACCAAAAACTCAACCTCATCTTGAAACTTTCTTTTTTATGACCAGTCATTGGTTTTCCCTAAATCACACATAAAATGGGTTATATTTTACACATATTTTATCTTTATTGTTCAACTACAGACAGGTTGATGTTTGAAAAGAACTGAGGTTGTAGCTAATAATAAATAAAATTTAAGAATTACCACATGATCTCACCTTTAACAGGAACCTAAACAACAAAACAATCAAACAAGCAAAATATAACCAAAGACACTGAAATAGAGAACAGGCTGACAATGACGAGAGGGGAGAGGGGAAGGAATTTCAGGGGAAAAGGGGAGGGGTTTGCAGGAACAAGTATGAGGGACACATGGACAAAAACTAGAGGGGGGGCGGAAATGGGAGGGAGGAAGAGGGCTGGGTGGGTGGGCTGGGATGGGAGTAAAAGACAGGAAACTGTACTTGAACAACAATTAAAATTTAAAAAATTAAAAAAGAAATAAAGAAATATTATGTAAAAAATAATTGTATTAAAATAAAAGAAAAAGTTTTAAGGGTGCAATGGGGTAAGGGATTTCAGGAACAGCTATAAAGGACACACGGACATAACCAATGGGGGGTGGGATCAGGGCAGGGAGGTGAGGATGGCCGGGGTGGGGGGGAAAATGCAGATAACTGTACTTGAACAACAGTAAAATAAAAAAATAAATACCTTACAATTGTAGCTTAATAGTTACTGCTGATTCCTTATCATGTGAAAATGAGGCAGAAGCATGCTATGAAGGTTACAAAGATGAGTAAGTGTTGTCTCAAACTCTCAGGAAATATGTAGTATAATGGTAGATATGCAAAGCTAACTCTTAAGTAAACAGAAGACAAATAATTAGCAACAAAATACAGCAGTAAGACACTGCAACTGTTTGGGGGATTAAACATTTCCAAAATTATCCCAACCTTGTATGTAAAATAGGATCTTTAATTGATAAATATTAAATGATGAAACAAGCTGTCCCATCAAGGGCAGATTCCCAAACAAAAGGCTCATTTTGTCATTATTGTTTTTTTAATTCATTTTGTTCAGTTAAACTTTCACCTTTATAATAGGATCTAAAAAGACAGGACAGTACTACTTCAAAGATGAATCAAAAACATATTCCTAATTTCTCTATTTCATTTTTTTGTATTGTGTTTCCAATGCTACTCATTGCCATCTAGAAGAGAATATTCAACATTGTCAATGAAACTGCACTACTGTGTGATGGAGTTTGCCATTACTAATATCACATGACAAAACATAGGCCTCTCTTCAGCCAGGGAGATGTTACTGACTCCTGATTTTTCTTTTTGTTTTTTTCTAGTTCTATTTCATTTTTCTTGGAATCCATTTGACATACCTATTTCCTTGAGATCTATTATGGCTGAAGTCATGGGCAATTCTGTTGTTTACTTGTGTGAAATGTGTGTTTTATCATTTCCTTTTATAATAGATGACATGAGAATTCATTCACTCTTCATTCTATATAGATTGTGTACTTCCTGTGCACTAGACATTGTTTTTTTGAATGAGAAACAGGATACTGAATGACACCAACAAAGCTGCTGCCTTTCCAGAATTCACAGACTAAGGCAGGAAACAGACAGTAGACCTAGATACCAAAACTAATAGGTGAATAAAATTCTGGGTGCTAATAAGTATCTTAATTAAAACAGAGAATGTTATAGAGAAGGGCAATATTACTAATTTTGATAGGATCTTCAGGAAAGGCTACTTTGAGGAGTCAACTTGAGACTGGAAAGAAGGGAGGGGATAAAGCCTATGAAGGGATAAAGCCTATCATTCAGATTCAAATATGAGTCTATATTACATACAGACAAACAGAGTTCCCTGGAGAGCAAATGAAAAGCCCTTAGCAAGAAATGTTCAAGGGACAGCTGATGAGCAGGTGGCTAAAGGGCAGTGAGAGAGGGAGGGACAGTTGGCGATGAGGACACAGAGGTAGTAAAGGACCAAATATTAGCTCTTTCTTTTCCATCATTTTCATCAACGTTTCTGGAGTCCCATAAAAATATCCTAGTGCACCTGCTGTCTCAGGCATTGGCTCAGCTTTGCCTTTTTTGTCCTCTCCTTTCTAGTTTTGGACTTCTAATCATTTCCCTGTTCTTTCAGACATAGATATGATTTATTGTGTTTGTGAAATAATGATGAACAAGTGTATTTGTATTTGTCAAGAGATTTTATACATAGTTTATTCATAAATTTCACCTTTATAGCAGTAAATAAGGTAAAGACATAGAAAGGTGTTAGTAATAATTTGAGGGTAGGTGTAAGGGACAATAGAAATCTATGATAACAAATGCCAAATTTAAAAAGAACATATTTCATAATAAAGGTCTTCAAATACAAAGAAGGTGGTGAGGAAGCTCCACCACAAGCTGGGTAGGGCAAGTAACCACTGTGATCTATTTTCCAACAGCCATGACCAACTACTGTCACTTCACACATCAGATACACTCAGTGAAAGGGCCAAAACACAGTACCTTCAAGATGAAGATTTAGAAACCACATCTATCTCATGATTTCTTGAGGATTCTCTGTCATTTTCACTCATCAATCCCTGATGAATGATAAGTCACTCTAACATAAATCATCCTTTGATCCAAGAGCCAGAGAGAAAAAGTTACATTTAATATCACAATTTCATTTTGTCTTTTTATGGTTGGTGTTCTCTAAGTTAACAGAGGGTCAGGGAAGGAATACAAGCAAGAAAGAAAAGAATAAAACTTAAATCTATTCTTGGTCTTTTTTTTTTTTTGTCCATAAATAATCTCTGGGCAAAATTATATGTTATAAGGAAATGTATTATAAAACTTAATTAGGGTTTTTAAAATTCAAGCCCAACATATTATTTTACTTAATTTATATAGGGAATAGGAAGCTCTAACTCAAAGGAAACAATTAAGTTTGCAGCCAGTTCTCCAGAAGAGGGAGGCCAAGCCACATTTACCCTCAAGTTAAACTAATATTAATATTAATTATATAATCCACTGTAGCACTGGCTGGTAAATTTACCTAAGAGTTGTTCTTCATGATATCTATTACCTGTAGGCTTTGTGAATTATCTCAGCCTGAGATTTTTAAGAAAGCTAAATCACATATGCAGAAATAGTTTAGTTAAGAATGACCTAGACTTTAACTTCAATCTTTTATGAGTTCCCTCGAAGTTCACTCAACAATGTGGACCCTGCCCTTCCTTTGATTCCTGGTCTTACAAAATACTGCTCAATCTCAAGGACATCAGTCTGGATGCCCTTTCCTAAGATATTCCAATGATTAGCTCAGTTAAATACCACCTCATATGGGAAGACTTCTGGTATCAACACATGTAAATAACAGCTTGTACCCTGATTCTTCCTACCACATTAACATAATACCCCATTATATTTCTTTCACAGTATCACTATTCAAAAGTATCTAGTTTATTTATTGGTTCCTGTTTTTATATGTATTTTCATGTACTGGAATGCAATCACCATGATTTTAGCTATGTTATTATTTTCTAGTTAATTTAGAACAGTTCCTGCCCCATGTACTGTTTAATAAATGTTTTTACACTTTCATTTAACATTATTGGAAAATTACAGGAAAGTTTCAAAGAATGAACAAAGGATGCTCATATGCCTTTCATCCAGATTCATCAGTTGTTAACATTTTGCCCCAATTGTTTTATCACTTTTTTGTAAATATTTATGTCTATCTATCATCTATCATCTATCATCTAGCTACATATATGTGTTTCTTAAGTGTATTTTCATGCATAGCCTCACTTTTGGTAGAAAAGTCAAGAAATTTATTATTTTAATGGTATTATTAACTAATCCAATGTCCATATTCAAATTTCATAATTGCCTCAAAATATTCTTTTAACATATTCAGCTTTTTTCTGATGCAGTATCCAGTGTAGAGTCATACATTGCATTTACTTCTCATATGGTTTTAGTCTTCTTTAATCTTGAATAGTTTCTCAGCTTGTCTTTTTTTTAATTTTAATTGTTGTTCAAGTACAGTTTTCTGTCTTTTACTCCCATCCCAGTCCACCCCCCCAGTGCTCCCCACCTCCCTCCCATTTCCACCCCCCTTAGATTTTGTCCATGTGTCCTTTGTACTTGTTCCTATAATCCCCTCCCTTTTTCCCCTGAAATTCCCTCCCCTCTCTCCGTGGTTACCGTCATCCCATTTTCTATTGCAATGTCTTTGGTTATATTTTGCTTGCTTGTTTATTTAGTTGCTTAGGTTCCTGTTAAAGGTGAGATCATATGGAATTTGTCCTTTACTGCCTGGCTTATTTCACTTAACATAATGCTTTCCAGTTCCATCCATGCTGTTGCATAGGGTAGGAGCTCCTTCTTTCTTTCTGCTGCATAGAATTCCATTGTGTACATGTACCACAGTTTATATGTGGAATCTAATGAACAAACTGAACTAACATGGGAAATGGGCACAGACTCATTGATGGAGAGCAGGATGACAGCTTGTTGGGGAGAGGGTAGGGGTTGGAGGGATTGAGCGAAAAGTAAAAAGGACTCATGGACATGGACAACAGTGTGGTGATTACTGGGGGAAAGGGAATATAAAGGGACTAAAAGGTGATGTAAAAATACAGTAAAGATTAAATTAAAAGCAAACACATAAAAATGAAATGAAATAAATGAAATGATGGGAAAGAAACAACAAAAAAGTCGTACTTTGGGAGAGTCATAATTTGCTGTCTCCCAAAGTTTTCAATTTCCAAAACTAAATAAATAATGTCAACAGATTTAACTACTTAATATACAGTATGAAAATTTAAGTGAGCTGTTAGACTGTAGTTTATGTGGGCATTCTTTAAAGAGCATCATCAATAAATACATCAATCCTATTAAAAACCAAGGCTTTCTAGATTTATTTTCCAATTTCATGTTCTACAATTACACTTGCTTGAATATAAAAGCAAAGGAGATATTGTTTGACTGTGGGTTTATTTTCTACAGAATTTTCAGGATGGAGTTTTCCATATACCAGCACATAGTCCTCCAAAGGAGAGCATCCCAATATGATGTGCCAACAAAAATCAATGAGCAGTCTCAGATTCTGTTAATTTTATCATGTCCTGGCCATTATATCAACTTGACATACATGAAGAAATTGGCTATATACTCATTTTAAGTAAATTAATTCAAACAACTTGGAGCTCAGAATTATTTTGTTTCACACATTACTGACAGCCTCACCATCAAAAGGTCTTATAAACTCTTGTCTCTCTGTTCAATTTTCCCTTATCTAATGGGAAAACATGCCCCATTCTTTTAGACTACTCAGTGGTTCCCAATGGTGGATATTTCTTGGAATAAACTGATGAACTTTGAAGAACTAGCAATTCTTGCACCCCACCAGTAGTGATTCTGGTATAATTGGTCTGGAGTGGACCCTTAATCATTAGTGTTACCTTAAATGAACTCCAGATGCTTCTTACTTGCAACCAGATTTGAGAATCACTGATCTGAACCAAAGAAATTCCCATCACCCAGTGACATCAGTCAAGTAGAATGCTGAAATATCTTTCGATCTGATAGTCTTGCTCCTTATATAATACATGTATTTTATCCTTCCCATTGGTGATAAATAAATGGATCTGGCTAATTCTAAACATGCTGTTTTATTTCATTTAGATGCAATGGATTCAGACTTTTGACTGGAACATTGAACTATTATATTGCATGAATATGTGATCAAAGAAACCAGAAACCATGTTAACTTTGTCAATGTTAGTTACATTAAACTGTGGAGTTGATTACATGTCCCATATCCCTATAGTATGTTCAGTGTTTGATTATCTGCTTAATTCCTTATTTAACAATCATTATGGTCTTTTATTGCAATGGTATCTCATTGAAATAAAAGATTTCCAAATGTGTAGAAAACAAAAGTATTCAATTTTTCACCAATTAATGAAAGAACATCATAATGCATAAAACTTTTCAAGATAGCATATGTCATTACATCATTTATATATCCCTTTTTATATGGCGTCTACATATATAGATATTATAATGCAAATATTTGCTAAAAAATCAGTGGCAGTATTATCTTAACTCTTTACCCCTTATTTAATCTGGGCATTTGAACTACTTATTTCTGAGCTCATCAATGGTTCTTGAATCTCAGGTACGCCCTACTTAATCAAAAACTAAGCTTTCATTAGCCTCAATGGGCTGTACATATGTACCTTTACATGTTCAAAATATGTCCCTCAGTTTAGATACTAACTGGATCTTTATTGAATGAAAAGGTCAAGTCAGGCTTCCCCTTGGCTTCACAGGCTGGTGCCCAATCCAGCCTGTGCCATACCAGCCAGGGCAGGCTTCCTCTTGGCAATGATCCTCATTAACTAAACCATATGATCACTGCACAAAGAATGCTTACAGAAAAAAAAAATACCATATTTTGCCATATATAATGTGAACCCATGTTCTTGTCCCAAACTTTCAGGAAAGCAGTCTTTCATTTTAATTTTTAATTCAATTATTTATTTATATTTAGAAACAAAACTGGTTATCATATTCCAGGATATTATTTTGTTATGGATATTGTTTCCTAGAGTTGTACTTTAATGTATAAGCATAAAAAGGGAATTAAAAGCATTTACATAGCCCTGGCTGGTGTGGATCAGTGAGTTGAGCACTGGCCTGCAAACTGGAAGGTTGCTGGTTTGATTCCCAGTCAGGATACATGCCTGCATTGTGGGCCAAGTCCCCAGTTGGGGGTGCACAAGAGGCAACTGATCAATCTTTCTCTCTTTTTCTCTCCCTTCCTCTGTCTCTAAAAAAATTAATAAAAATATTTTAAGAAAACATTTGTATAGATATGGAATTAGTACTACCCATGTATAATGTGAATCCTTATTTTCCCCTCAAAAATTTGGTCAAAAAAGTAAACAGTATACATGGCAAAATATGGTATTAACCTCAGTGTATTACATTATATTCCTTAAAGTATTTAGAAATGAGCATTAGTTATAGAAGCAAGGAATTTGACAGCTTATTGATTATGCAAATATGTTCTCTGCATTTATTTAAAATGAACCAATTAGTGAAAGGGTTGGCAAACACTCTCTCAAAGGACTAGATAGTTGAAATTTTAGGCTTTGCTGGTCACCTAGTCTGCTGTAACTGTTTAACTCCACTGTTGTAGTGCAAAAGCAGCCATAGATAATACATGAAACAATGGATGAGGCTGTGTCACCAAAAAAGTTTGTTTACAGAAACCAGTGGTGGGCCAGTGGGTTACTTTGCAGATGCTTTAATTAGCAGGGCAAAATATGTCCTATATATAATACATACACATATGCCTAAATGCATATATTTTTATTTACAAAATGAAATTGAGTGTCTCTTTCAGCAAATTGAGCACTACAAAGTAAATCTGCAGGGGTTATGGATGAATTATATATATATATATATATTGGAATCAACCACATCTTTTATTTTTAAGCAGCATGTCATGGAATACATACTAGAGAAACTCTTTCCATGCCTCCTTTACATAAGTAGACTCTTCTCTGAAAGTATGTGGTATAGTTATTCCTGAAGGGAGTCAATCAATTGAAAAATTAAGCTATTTATTAACTCAGCACATTTCAACTCAATAAGTAAATACTCTCTTATTTGTTTGGCTGGGTTCTTGGATGTGAGATACTTCATGACATCCCAACACAGAGCTCATCATTTCAAAGAAGGCACAGTGGTCAGATTTCAAGCAATGTTCTAGTTGTACCCTATGGTGAAGACAGAGCTCCATCATCAAATCTAAGTGCATTTAATGTAGGAAAAGAGACAGACAACTGGTTAAAGTTTGGTATCAAAGTAACAAATATACAGTGATCTGAAGAAGAGAAATGTTTCTAAAGTGGTCTAGACAAATGGACCCTGAAGTCAATCTCATCTTTTTAAAGATTGCAGCCCCAAGGACTTCTGGTGATTTTTCCTCATGACATCTCCTGATATCTAATAATAGACATAGACACTTGGAAAAATAAAGAACCAGCAATGTCAGCCTGATGTAACCCCAACTCCTTCTGTGCTATTTAAATTGCCATGCTTTGAGGCCTCTTTTTTATAGTCATTTGTTAACTTTTTCCCTCTTGTATTGTGAAATTTGTACTGCATATATCCAAAAATGACAGTTACAGGAAGGGTGGCCCACATAACCTCTGAGATTAAGATGGAAAAATTCCATATAACACTCCAATCTGGTATTACAGAAGAGAAATACAACTACACAGTGATTCTATCACTGGTGCCTAGTTCACAGAAACAGAACAGCATCTCATCCATTATTGAGATATTGCAGCATTTGTGCTGCAATGCACGTGCCTATGGAATACAGTAGCTAGGCTTACTGTCCATGTAGTCCATATGGGTCTGGAAGCAACTCATGACAGAGCCATACTTTTTAAAATAAATGAACCATATATGTTTCTTTAAAAATAAATATAGTTTTCTTGGTGAAAAATGTTTCTTCTAAGAGTTTTGCGGTATATCTTATACAGCAACTACATGTAGAGATCAGAATGGACATTTATATGACTGTTACTTTAAAATATTTATATAGCTGTTATTTAATGGTATTCACATGAAGAGGAGATACTAACCGTGAATGAATACATAGATCAATAATCATGAGAAAATTAGTCTAACTATAGTGAATAAATTTTGTGATGCACATTGGATGAAGCCTTCAAATTTGTCACAACTTTACAAATTACTTGCTTGTGCAGATTCATTGTAGTGTTTTGTGATAAATTTTGAAAATTGGCTGCATGAAGTAAAGTAAAAGCAATTTTATTAACTCTTATAAAAAACCTATAAATGTTTTCACTAACCATTTACAAACAAAAATAAATATTTGAGACTGTAATGTCACCAAGATTTATTTTAAAATTATCTTAGAGGTACTTAGGACTTATTTAATGTTATTAAAAAAAGCTTTTTATAAAAAATAACTTGTAATTTGTGTCCCAAATAATTCAATAATGTATTCATTTGTTTTAAAAACAAGCAATGACTACTTCCAAGATCAATATTTATTTGAAACTTTAGGAAACTTGACCAAAAACATAGAATGAAGACAAATGAGAACATTTATAATCAATTATATATAAGTGGAGTTAACATTTTGGATTCTCCTTGAAATAAATACTAATGAATATTCTTCAACAAGAAGGAAAAAACTGAACCTTGAAAGGAATTGGATGAATGAAACAGTGACTACAGGAAATGGTAAATCCTAAGCATATTGTGTGAGCTTTAAAAAGATAATAATAAAAGTTTGGAAATGTTTAAAAGCAAAGTTTAATGAAAAGACTAAAAACAATAAATGGATGATCAGTAGAAGATATTTGAATAAGGGTTTGTCTTGTAAAGGAAGAGGAATAAAATATGTATCAACTTTTAATTAGTGACTTAAATATAAAATTAAGTATAGATATTCATTCATTAAAACAGAGGAAGGGAAACAGAGGAACAGAAGGCAAGAAAAGAATATATGCAAGGCAAAGCATAACAATTTAAGATATGGAATTACATGTATGTGTTATTAAATAAATAGATGAAGTCTGTCCAGAAAATATCCAACCATTGTTAATATAATGAGAATGATTTGTGTGACATGAATGTAACCTGGCAGCCAAGGAGAGTGGACCGGAATGTGCATGTGTGAACAATGACAACTTCACTGTACCAGGCAGTGGGGACAGTAGACACTGTTGAGTAAGCATGTATACTGTGTGGCTGTCACATTCAAAATGACTGAGTAAAGCAATGAATCTGCATCAGATTTTGCATTAAGCTGGAACATTCTTCCACAGAAATTATTCAGTTGATTCAGAAGGCCACAGCTATGGGCAACTGGTGATTGGAAGCTTCATCACAACAATGCTCCCACTCAAGCATCCCACCTCCTGCAGAATTTTTTTGGCAAAACATCAAATTATCCAGATGACTCAGCTCCACTATGGCCCAGATTTGGTACCCTGCAACTTCTGGCTTTTCCCAAAACTAAAATCACCTTTGAAAGGGAAGAGGTTGCAGACTGTCAATGAAATTCAGGAAAATACAACTGGGCAGCTGATGGTGATTGGGAGAACTGCGTGAGGCCCAAGGTACCTACTTGGAAGGGGACTGAGGCGTCATTGTCCTATGTACAGTGTTTCCTGTATCTTTTATCTTCTTCAATAAATGTCTCTATTTTCATACTACATGGCTCGACACCTTCTGGACAGATCTTGGTAAATGAATTAAACTCATTCAGTAGAAGACAGTGAGAGACTAGATGTACATGACTTACAAGAGAAACACCAAAACCAAAATGATATATAAAATTTGAATGATCAGAGATGAAAGGCAATATATACCTGACAAACTAAACAAAGAGAATATGATGAGGCAATATGTAATATTTGATAAAATAGTACTTCACTTGCCAAGATTCCACAGTAACTAATAATAAAAGTGAAAATTTATGATGAGAAATAACATAGCAAACATAAAATTGTCTAAACCTAAGAGCTTATCTTTGAAATATATTTTATGCCTTGCATAAAATTGCATTAAAATAAAATTTAAAATGTGTCAAATGAGAGAGAAACCTTAAAACCTGAAGGTTTTAAGAAAATTGTCTTAGAATATGATACATTGAGCATAAAAAGTATGAATGTACAATAGTTTACTTGGGCAATACTATTAATCTTTATATTTATGTAGCATGGATTCAAAAAAGAAAGCTTTAACAGATTCAAAATAGTTGTGGCATTTGTATCAGTTGAAAAGAAGATGAAGGCGTATATATACCTAAACATGTAAGTTCTATTTATAGCACAGAATGCTCTCAGCAGTTAAAATGATTGAACTCAATTAGTCTATATTACTATGAAAAAAATCTCAGAAATATGTT
Source organism: Carollia perspicillata (assembly GCA_004027735.1). Classification (NCBI taxonomy): domain Eukaryota; kingdom Metazoa; phylum Chordata; class Mammalia; order Chiroptera; family Phyllostomidae; genus Carollia; species Carollia perspicillata. The sequence goes on from PVKM010000233.1 coordinate 92,035, forward strand.
GAGAGATTAAAAGCAAGTTTTAGAATGTGCAATATAATCCTATCCATTATTATTTTGAGTACACTAATTCTAAACGTATACAAATGTATACAACACAGAATGGAAGGAAGCACACTAACTACATAATCATTGTTGCCATTATGTGTAGAGGGAAATGAAATTGGGTGTCAAATTGGAGACAATGGGACTATTCCTTCCTCTATGAATAGAGTTTGATGTATTTTGTATCCCACCCTCTAAATGAAGAGGGATTGAGGAGAGGAAGAGAGAGAGGAAGATGGTAACAGGGAGACAGAGAGAAAGAGGGAAGGAGGGAGGAAAGAAGTGACAGAGGAGGGAGGGAAGGTGTGAGAATGAGGTTTTGAAACAAAATCTGTGAGGTGGGTCCTCGAGTATTTCTTGTATCATTACTGCATAATGCTTTGTATTTTTAACATTTAGCAGAACACATTCAAAAATTAACAAGCCTTTGAATAAAAATTAAATGCTACATGGATGTTTTATAAATGTTTACAAGTCAAAGAACAGTGGAATTGAAGGCAAGAGACTTGATTTTCAATGAGGTCTCTGCCACTTATAACCTTGTACAAGTAAATTGCTGGACCCCAGGTCCTTCATCTATAAAATGTTAATAAGAATGTTTATTCTGCTTAGTTCGATAACAGTATGTGTAAAAGCATTTTACCACACACACTTTCCAAATATAAATTATATATTTCTAGTACTAATTATTACAGTTACCATAGTTTAATGCCTACCATATTGCAGTCATATTTAAACTATTGTTAAAACTCAACATAATAAAAAAGAAAATTAGATATTATCCCCATTTTAAAGAGGAGAACATTGAGGCTCAGCAAGAAACTCATTCCTATTCACAGGAGTCTTAAAAGGCACTGGCAAAGGTAAAAAGTTGTTTTTACCTTTTCTTTGGTAAAAACATCTTTTGTGGCATGTAGAATATGTTGGGATGGGGAAATGACTAAATCAAAGGGCTTTTCTCACATCTAGAGCTTGTTAAATTTATTAATGATTGTGTAATAAATTATTTTTCTAGGTTCAATCCTTGAGTCACAAATTCTAATGGAAAATACCTCTCATTTGAATGAAAAGATTACTAGATGCCTTCATCTGGGTCTCCTGGAAGGGACTCTCCTGACTAGAGAGCCAGGTGCTTCGGTACAGTAATTTTCACATTTCCATGTCCTTAATGATATGTAGCCTTCTGCTAGTAACTGAAGTGGCAGTCTGTCACCCAGCTGCTCACTTCTGCTCACTGTCTGCCTGACAGCTCAGATAAAAAAGAGCTATCAGCTCTGTTGCTCTTGCTCCCAAGAGGCAACAGCTATGCCACCTAATCTGAATGTTGTGCTTCAGTAACTCCTTAAGAGGATTCTTCTGCCCACTCAGCTTATGTTCCCGATCCACATGGCAGTTGCTTGGGAAGGCAGCTATTCTCAGCACTGATCACAGAGTTGCTCTGCAGCAAATACAAATTTAGCAATGATAACCTCCTACCTGACTGATGCTTTGGCCATCACAACATTACAAAATAGATATGGGTCACTGATACCACTTATCAAGTTATTCACAAAACCATCCATGATCCGCTAGCTTCCCCGAGTTTTCTTCCCATCAGAAGACAACTCTGTAGACTCAGGATAGAGCAATCCCAGAGTGGAATGTATGAGAAAGAAGAGTTTGCCCAACTTATTTTGTGAGAGTGCAGGGAATCCCACGTTCAAAAGAGCATTGTTTTATTCTTAATTTTAAAATTCTATTCTCCTTATCATTCATTTCAATTGCTCTCTAAATATTTGTTCATGACAGCATCTCTGTCATTTTAATCATAATTTGCTTTGGAACTCAGAGATATTTATCCTGTTAGTCTTGATCCTGTGATAGTGAGTAACAAATAACATACATACACACATACACAAACTAACCAAATGTAGTAATCTTAACACACTATATTTTTCTTTTAAGGTTTTGGTTCAGTTGAGGTGTCTGACGGTTATACTTATGTACAAAGCTGAAACTCCCAATGATATTGTATTTACATTTTATAAACTTTGTGTACCCTATAAAGAGGGACATGTATGTTTTATTGCTACTTTAAACATATTAATAGTTAAAATCTGTGTGATGAAGCTTTTGGAATATGCACCTATATTCATATTTGGTTTTGAATTATACTAATTTGAGATAATTTCAATATTTCAGAATGATCAATTCTATATTCTAGTAGAAAAGATGAGCTGTAATGGGATACTGATGTTTCATAAATTTGTTATTTTATATCTCTAGGATGTATTTACATGATTACTTTAAATAGTTTCTTTTTGAATTATACTTTGAAATGGAATTTTTCCAGTCTCCAAAAATGCATATGACTGTATCATCAGTTTATATATTCTATCTGTATGTGGAATTTGAAATGAAGACCTATCTTTTTAATGGATAAGTAAAATAGCAAAACTCCTTATTTTCAGGCTCCTTTTAATAATGTCTAATTCTAGGTAATGTTAAGGTGAGGTAAATGTTAATGCATTAAGATTTAATATAGTTCACAAAAATAGAAATAATGTGTGGGTGGTGATGTATTCTCAAAGTCTCAGGGATGAAAAGTAAAAAAAAAAAAAAAGATAGGGGAATAGGAAATTGATTTAGAGCAGAATAAACCTTTTTAACCCTTTTTTTCCATGCCAATTTGGAATTTTTTTCTCTGAGACATACTGTAAGATGATATAAGTATAATTCAGTACACAATCAAAAGTAGACAAGGGACATCCACAGAAACCCAGGCACTTCTAGAATGGTCTCTCACTCTGACCCTGACGCTGTCATGTGGAGTCTGAACTCTGGGTTCCCTGGTAAGAAATTCTTCTTCATATGCTTCCCTCACTCGCATAGCCCAATGACTACATCTTATGAATAAACCATCAGTCTTAGTTCAGTCATACAAAGTTCCCTTTGTCTTAGTCAATTAAGAGACCAGAGACCCCACATCATCACTCATTGACTAACAGAGGTGTCCAACCTGCAGCCTGTAGCTACATGCAGCTCAGGATGGCTATGAATGTGGCCCAACACAAAATTGCAAATTTACTTAAAACATGATAAGATTTATTTGTGATTATGTATCACAATGTATTTAATGTGTGGCCCAAGACAATTCTTCTTCCAGTGTGGTCCAGAGACACCAAAACATTGGACACCTCTGGTAGACTTTCATCCTTGTCCTCATGGCTGACTCAAACCTCCACCAATCCTTGACACAGGAAGCTATTTCTATATTTATTCTAGAATTCCCTATATCCTTGCTACTCACGGTGCTGGCATCACTTAGGAATTTGTTAATAAAGCAGAATCCTAGCCCAGTTCTCAGAACGTGCATGTAAGTATGATCTCTGGGTAATTTGCATGTACATGTAAGCTTGAAAAATATTGCTTCTTGTGTTTCCTTACCATTTTTATCTAAGCGAAAGCTGGCTCTCTCCCTAAGCCACTTCTTATGTAGTTTATGAAGCATATACTTTATGAAGTTTACAATTCAATTTGAATTAATGTTTTGTATATGGTGTGAGGTTCCTCAATCCACCTTTATTCACCTACATTCTGTAATCACCACCAGGTGAAATGGTCATTTAAAATTTTAAATCACATCATATGAATCCTCCTATGAAGGCCCTCTCATGGCTTTCCATGTCATTCTAAGTGATATTCAAAGTCCTATGACCTGAATATCCTAACTTTTGATATCATCTCCTACTTCTTTGTAATCTGCATTGTTCATTCCAGGATTACACACTTCCTGCTGTTTCACAAAGACTTTGATATCTCCAGCTCAAAGTTTCTACACATGCTGTTTTATCAGTCAGTAATGTTCTGTCACCTCCCCATATACTTTCTCCTTGACCACTCTTCATAAACTGGTGGCCCACATCATACTCTCTTTCCTCTTATCCTTTTGTATTTTTCTTCATGGCCCTCAGCATATACCAACATAATATAATATAGGTGTTCATTTATATGTTGTCATCTTTTCCCTTTACAATAAAGCTCTAAAAGATCAGAGACATTTTTCTTTTGTCCACTATTCTATCTTTGCTACCTCAAAGAGTACCTGACATGTAATAAGAGCTCATTGAATGTTTGTGAATTGTAAGTATAAATGGCAGCCCAGGCTGGTGTAGCTCAGTGAACATGGGCTGTGAACCAAAGGGTCACCAGTTCAATTCCCAGTCAGGGCACATGCCTGGGTTGCAGGCCAGGTCCCCAGTAGGGGCCACGTTAGAGGCAACCACACATTGATGCTTCTCTCTCTCTTTCTCCCTCCCTTCCCCTCTCTCTAAAAATAAATAAATAAAATCTTTTTCAAAAAGTAAGTATAAATGGCTTGTGATTCACATCTTTGCTTCCAAGAACATTTCTAAAGGTAGATCATGAGTTCAAATATGCTTATACCCTTTAAAAATGAGTAGAATAATATAGAGGTTGTTGCTTTGTTGCTAAGATAAACATGTCATTAGACAATGTAAAATACTATAAATGATTATCTGAATAGTTTTACAAAATGCAAATCTATTAAACTGTTTTAGAATCATTGATTTTGAAATATTTAATAACATAGTTGAAGTTCTTGCATAGATATTAGTGAAATATTATTTTAAAGAATTTATATAGAAGTGTTCAATGTAAACAGAGGGATACATATTTCTTGGATGATATAATTCTTTTCTGACTACCATATCTAGAAATAAATTTTTACTTCCTCTTCCCATTTATAGTAATTTATTTGTGCCCATTTTTATGAGAGTTTTCATTTGGTTATCAATCTCTACTTGAATGAAAGTCATCACTTCCATTTTGCTTTAAATCCATATGAATAGATTATAAACCACAAGTAGGCAGGATCCATAACTTACCTACCTTTGCATTTCTCAGAAATGCATTTGCATAAAGTTCACACATAAATTTTTGTTCAATAAATAGTAAGAAACTTTAGTCAATATGCCAAAGTTTGAAAAAGTTATGTTGGCAAATTAAATTGATTGAACAGTATATAATAATAATGCTAATTTTGTATTTATAAACTCACAGACCATGTAAGCTGTTTCTGATATGTTTGAACTAGTATAACAATATGCCACTGCTTTCTGGATCCTGGGACTGAGAAATTCTCACAATATATTGCACAGATATTTACATGACCGTATCCAAAGCAAGTATTTTTTCAGGAAACCATTTGGCACAAACCACTTTGAATGATACTCTATTTTTATCTTTATGCAATTAGCATTGTTGCTTCAGGCATGTATATGAACTAAAACAAAGAATATATGTGTATATATGTTTATATAGAGAGACTGAGGGTTTGATAATGTGAAATATTAACTTTTATTCAAGTGAAACCTATGTTTTACAGTTATAATGGGGATAGTGGAGGAAGAATTCTTATATTGCCCATCAAATAAGATGTGATGCTAATGTTGTAATATGTAGAATGAGAGTCCAGATTGCATGCCCCTAAGCACAAAAATGTGCTGCCTTCTCTGTGAAAAGAATTATTTATATAATCCCTGTTTCTCAGTTTAATTTTTTATATAATGGATATATTAATTTAATCTACCTCATACATACATGAAGGATAAGTTTTTATATATACAAACATACATACCTACAGGGTCCAGCAGAAGTAACACCTGCTTGAGTGTGGTTGGTAGGGTAATAATATGGGTGTAAAAATTTATAGTTGCATTGTTAACATTTCACATAAAATTTCATATGGTGTGCTTGAGTGTGATATATGCTTATGATTTTGTAATAAAAAGTGGCCTTATTTGTGCTGTACCCTGTGTGTGTGTGTGAGTGTGTGTGTATTCATATTCTAATATCTAGCAAATAGATATTGGACTAAGTTACCATTTTTACTTGAAAGAATATTAATTTTATAGTGGAGAAAATAAATGAGAAAAACTACAATTTAGCAGAAGAAAACAAACTTGTTTTGGTTATAAGCCTTACATTGATAAAGGACATCAAGGGAAATCAGAAAATTTAAACCTTTCTTGACTCAGTGCCCAAGTGATGCCCAAGTTAGAGGTGGAAACACAAGTAGAAAAGATCTGGGGCTGGTGATGCTGGATGAAGAGACACTAGTTGTAATTTTAACATTACATGATACCACATATAACACAATTTTAAACCATCCAAAGTTCAGTGAGGGAAGGACATAATCAAAAGAGAGAAATATATGTAACATTTGATCCTGGATCCAGGAGGTTTAAATGGACATTGTTGTTTCGATCAAGCTCCTTAAAATATCATCTATGCAGAGAGAGAATAGCTGAATATTTGTCTTGTTACTATTACAGAAAATTCACATTTGTAGTCCAATAGAAGTTAGAGACAGAAAAGAACCAAATAGCACCTTCCTATATTTCTTCTCCTTAAGCATAAAAGGATTGCTTTTGAGATATCATCAATATCTGATAAATGGAAAGAGAGCATGAGGAGGACTCTAAAATTTTAAAATTAATTTTATCTTTCCTTGAATGACATGGGAGATGTTCTCATGTAGGGCCCCATAGGGTATTAACATCTTTGCTTTCTTAGGAAGTTTTAGAATGATTGCACAGTCTAAGGTGCCTTTTGAAGAACATGCCCTGCTTGTTCCACTATGGTAGTGTATACAATTCTTATTTGGACTGCTTTTATCAGAATCCATGCTCTTTTAGTGTTTGAATTTTGGAAAAGCTACCCTCAAATCCCTATGGCTAATGAAGATGGAAGGGTCAAATATCACTTGTCCTTGTTTATTTAGGTCTCATAGGTACATTTTGAAAGATCTGGTAGCACAAGTAGCAGAGAATCGTTAAGAGACTGAGAAGAATAATCAAAGGTGTCCCTTTACAAGAGACAATTCTGATAGACAAGTATGTAGGTCAGAAACTATTATAATATGGAACATATTGAACACCCATATGTCCACTTCACCAAATAGCACTCAAAATTTTCAGGAATTAAAAACTATTCTTGGGAATGAAGTGGTTATTATATCAAGTTTGGGGTCAAATATATGGTAACAGATGAAAGCTAGACTTTTGGTGGTGAGCATGCAATAGACAATACAGGTACCAAATTATAATATTGTACACCTGAAATTTATATGATGTATTAACTATAGTTATCTCAATAACAATAGATTAATTAAAAATATGATTTCACTATTGCAAAAGCTTTAATCATTTAGTGATTTATCAAGTCAAGGCTGTGGTACCAAGAAGAAATAGAAGGCACCAGTTCCTGAGTGAGCCCAGTCTCTGATTCCTCAGTTCCTTTAGAACCTTATGGTGAGACATAGGTGAGAAGTGAAATAGACTCCTGAAAGAGTACTCAGATTGTATTCTTGGTTTACCATTTCCTTATCTTGCTAAATCTCTTCTTAGTAGCTAATTTTGGATTTGGTGGCCTTAGGGCCCATACTAGATTGAAACAAAGGGAAAAAAGGAAAATTTATAACTTCAGTCAAAATTTAGCTGATAGTGACACTCCATACTTTACCCACAAATTATATTTCCAGCTTCGTGACAGATAAGACCAGACCTATGTTTGTGGATATTTTCCAAGGAGGCATATCACACTTATCTTTGTGCCCACAAGTACTAGACTAAATGGATTTTGTTGACTGTAATGTAAGTATTAATAATGAAGCCTGCTGAACAACAAGGATTTTGAGCCTTTGTCTCAGGGGCACCAATTTGTCTATATACAGAGAAGGAGGGAGGATGGGAGGGAGGGAGAAAGGATGAGGAGGAAGAGGAGGAGGAGGAAGAAAAAAGAGGGAGAAGGATAAGAATAAGAGTGAACCAATTGAGATTTTCAAAGTGGTGTTGTGTGATTTTTAGAGACATGGCAGAAAGCCTGGGATTTTGGTAGACCACGGACTGTACCATTGATGGCTACAACCTGGGTTCCGGGCTAATCAGCTATCTTGGTACTAGAATAGTAGAGGAAACACACACATGAACACTAACTCATCTAAAGAAAACACTTAGCCCACTCAATAGGCGTGAAGGCTAAAAAAGGAAACAGCTTTCCAGTTGGTATCTGAAAATTCTGAAAATTACTACTCTGGAACATTAAGGACTCAAGATTATTAGTTGAATGATTAATAAGGAGGAGAGAAACATGACACACTAGGGAGAGGAGTCAATTAGCCTTCACCCCTAGGATATAACCCATTCATAGGTTCTGTCTAAACTAGTCAGTACACTCCCAGAAGTCGTAGTGAATGGGAAAAGCCAGTGGACTCAGATGGCCCCCCTTTAGGGAGAAGTTTCCATCAATGAGAGGAAGATATACATGCTGAACAGGACTCAAGTGAACACAGAGATTCTAATAGAGGTAGCTGAGAATTTGCCTGAAATCTACCTCACTACTACTAATGCTCAGAGATTACCACCAGCAGAATATGTACTTATGTAAACATGGGAGCTACAGTTCCAGGGCAAGTATTCCCAGAACTGAATTCTCAAATCCCATCTATAAGATTGCTGCCTCTACTTTCAGAGAATGTTCATTGGGTGTCTATGGGTTCAGAGCCACAGAATCCAGCTTCATGGCTTATGCAGTACACTATGGTGCTATAGCTAAAGTAGGAGGGACATTCATATAAGACATGTCATCGATCTGAATATTTTTGCAAGAATGTCTTGATACAAGCAATGCATCTTGTTCTAAAAAGTCAGTTTATCGTAACAAATTTCTAATGGATGCAACACCATGTTTTGAGATTGAGTCACTTTTTAATTTGCACAATGGAGCTAGCATAACACTGACTGTTTCTCCTTTTCAGAAGACTGCAGAAAACACACTAACTGTATGAATAGTGTATCCCTGAAGGAGGACAAGTAAATATGATTGTGTTTTATTTTTGTGAGAGATTGGGTCTACGTGGCACAAATTTACTCTCTTGGTTCAACTGGTTTTCTATCCTGCCTTGATATTGGCAGTGTGTCTGGGACTAAGGTAGTAAATTATGTGGGAATTGAAATATATACATGAAGCTTAAAAATTCATTATAAATCAAAAACATATGGCAAATCTACACCCCACTATAAAGTCCCAGGATCACTTATTGAAATGTGGACTGCTTGGTTCTCTGGTGTTACTGCTTTGTATGTGTCAGATATCCATAACAAAGTTGAAATATATATATTTTTATATTTTTATAAAATATATATTTTATATATTTTTTTATTTTACAAAATATATATTTATATAATATAAATATATTTTTAAGTAGAGGCTTAAATATATACATTTTTTTTAAGTAGAGGCTCTATAAAATAGTGGTTAAGAGCATAGAATTTGAAGCCTGATCACCTGGATTCAAAACCCATCTTATTTTCTTACTACTCCCATGCCCTTGGGCAAATCATTGAACCTTTCTATGCCTCAATTTCTTTAAATATAAAACAAAGTTGAGAGTATTAATTCATATTTCAAGGGATTATTATAAAGAGCAAATGAGTTAATATATGAAAAGCTTTTTAACCAGACCAAATTACTAGCACAATATAATTCTTTGTTGCTGATTTTAATACTGCTACTAATACTAAATAATTGTAATTAAGTAGTGCTTCTATTTTGTCTATGTTCTTTTTTCGAATAAGAAATGAACATGGAAATTTTTTTAGAGGGGAAATACTTGTCTTTATGTGGCATTTCGGCATTCTTCAAATAAGTACACTATTAGCATACTTATTAACTTTTCATTTCTATCGTGTCAAAGAGTTTTTACAATGTAATAAATAGATGTCTGTCTCTGCTAACATTTGGAGCACATATCTGCATCTATGTCCATAAACACTTACAACATACACAAAAGTATTTCTTATCCTATCTGGCACAATTAAAACAACATTGAATATGAGTGTTTATATGTAAATCTGATAAAGACATAGATTTAATACATAGTGTACATCTCTTCTCTCTCTTTTTAACTATATAAAGTATGGAATAAAAATTAATATTTAAATCTAAAAAAGAGAATCTTAGTCTTTTATATGATTACACTTAGACATTGAAAATTTGAGACATATGTAAGATTATATACATGTGTACAGTGGACCCTTGAACAACACTGGTTTAAACTGTGTGGATCCATTTATATATGTGGTTTTTTCACTAAATTCCTGTACTATTTTTAATCTGCCATTAGGAGTCTGTGGATGTAGAGGGCTGTTTCTATGCATTGATCTGTGCCTTTTTATATAGAGGACTTGAGCATTTGTGGATTTGGGTATTTGTAGGTGGGTCCTAAAACCAATCCCCAGTGGTTACCAAGGGCCAACTTAAGTATCCAGGGAGTCGATAGTTATATATGGATTTTTGACTGTGCAAAGGTCGGTGCCCCTAACTCCTGCATAGTTCAAAGGTAAACTGTATATATCTGTAATTATTTTTAATGTGAGTCACACTACACAGCATACTTTTTTTACAGGAGCAGTTTGACTTGCAATTCAGTAGAATGTTGGTGAATGGTAGTAAATCTCCATTTCTTTGTAGTTTTTACTCATTCTAGCTCTCTTTTCTGAGGCAGGCATGTTATTTGAAGTGACACTAAACAGATGAGAATTTAGGTTATGATATAAAAGAGTGCTGTGTGATTATTTAGTCATATTTAAGTTTTACCTAAAGCTGGAAACCTCAGGGAATTCTGAACTGGATTGTCCTCACAGTTGGTTGTATTGACTATAATTACATACTGCAATTATTTGAACGACAAAAGTAGGTAATATAGCTAAGTCAGCCAACAAGAATGCTTTGTAATTCTTGTTTTGGGATCATCATTACATTTTAGTATGATTTGAATTGACACACCTGGAAGCTGGAGCTACCCAGCTTGTATCTCTTATTTATACCATTGTTAGTGCTGCATACAAGTAGGCGATACAGGTATCGGCCTGGCTATCTGGTCCTTAAACTGCCATGGTCCTGATTTAGCTACTAAGTTACTTATCACTTTGAACAAATCATTTTTTTTACCCTTTAATTTTTCTGCGATGTAATTTTAAGCTAGGAATTCAAGCTCATCATGTTTTTTTTTTTAATTATTCCTTCCAATAGGGCTCATGTTAAAGTCTTTCACATTTAACAGATTTTAACTTATCTTTCTGATTTGTCAATAGCTTTCTTCCTAATTTGCCAGTTGTATTTTAGAAGAACAAAATAATAAAATATGATTGAAAAATGTTCTTGCTTACAAATAGTAATATAATATGTATGACACTTTTAAATAGAAATCAATTACTTGAAATCTCAAAGGCATAAAGAATAGTATTTAAATTGCTGAAATGACCTTTATTTTGCATTATGGACATGACCCACAGTACTCTATGATTATTCTGATACCCCAAATTTTAGTGTGAATAGTGTTACCATCTCCACAAATGTATTATTTTGTGTACTAAAGTCTCACACATCACATGAAGAAATTTAAGCCATTGGGTAAAACTACAACTTGAAACATTAGAGTTTTTATATGAAGGTCCTTTTATGGTGACACAATGAGGATATTTTATTCTGTCACTAAAATTTCAAACTGCTTCAATGAATTAAATTTGGTATCTTTTTGTTCTGTTTTGTTATGTTTTGTTTTGCAAGAGTCAGTATCTTTTTGTTAATATGTTTTGTAATACTATTTTTATTGTAGCATAAACATTTATTTTTATTTCAAAACATTTTAAATAAAGTTAAATGCCATGAAAAAAGCATACAATTCTTTCAAATAATGACACTGATAGCAAATATATTTCACTGTCAATCGATATGTAGGCATGTTGTTTAATCATTTAGAGGGAAATAACAGTATCTCTAATAAAAGTGTAAAACTCCCAGAAGAAAACATAGGCGGTAAACTCTGACACAGGTCTTAGCAGTTTTTTTAGATATGCCTTCTCAGGCAAAGGAAATAAAAAATAATAATAAACAAATGGATCATCAAATGAAAAAGCTTTTGCACAGGAAAGGAAAACATCAACAAAACAAAACAAAAACATACTGAGGAAGAGAAAATATTTGCAAATGATACATCTGATAAGGGACTTATATCCAAAATATATAAAGAACACATACAATTCAACATCAAAAAACAAACAACTCAATTGAAAAATGGACAAAGGACTTAAATAGACATTTCTCCAAAGAAAACCTACAGATGGCCAAGAGACATATGAAAAGATGTTCGACATCACTGATCATCAGGGAAATGCAAATAAAAACCACAACAAGATATTACCTCACACCTGTTAGAATGGCTATTATGAAAAAGACAACAAATGACAAGTGTTGGTGAGGATGTTGAGCAAAGGAAACCCTCATGCACTGTTGGTGGGAACACAGATTGGTGCATCCACTATAGAAAAGAGTATTGAGCCCTGGCTGGTGTAGTTCAGTGGATGGAGCATGGGCCTATAAACCAAAGAGTCACCTGTTTGATTCCCAGTCAGGGCACATGCCTGGGTTGTGAACCAGATCCCCAGTTGGGGGTGTGGGAGGGGCAACTACACATTGATGTTTCTCTCTCCCTCTCTTTCTCCTTCCTTTCCCCTCTCTTTAAACAATAAATAAATAAATAAAGTCTTTTTTAAAAAAAGATATTGAGGTTCTCCAAAAATTAATAATAGAACTACCATATGACCTAACAATTCCACCTCTTGATATTTATCCAAAGAAAATGGGAAACACTAATTTGGAGAGATATATGCACCCTTATGTTCATTGCAGCTTTGTTTACAATAGCCAAGATATGGGAGCAACCTAGGTACCCATCAACAGATGAGTGGATAAAGAAACTATTGTATATATATTCAGTGGAATATTACTCAAATAAAAATAATGAAAGTTTGCCATTTGCAGCAACATGGATCAATGTAGAGGGTATTGTGCTAAGTAAAATAAGTCAGAGAAAGATACCCTATTATTTCGCTTACATGTGGAATCAAAAACAAAACAAAATAGAAATGGACTCATAAACTCAGAGAACAAATTGTTGGATGCCAGGGTGGAGGGTTGGGAGGATGGACAAGAAAAGTGAAGGGGGCTAAAGAGGTACCAAAAATAAGTCATAGTGACATAAGGTGCAGCATTGGAAATAGAGTCAATTATATAATGATAATTACATACAGAGAAAGATGGCTGCTAAACTTATGGTGATTATTTCATAAGGTATATAAATGTCAAATCACTATGTTTTACACTTGCAACTAATATGTCAACTATAATTTTAAAATAAATTAATATTTTTAAGTTGGGATCTCTAGTCCATCTGTCATCTGAGCCATACAAATTCACACACCATAATATTTTTCTAAAACCTGAAATCACCAACGTATATGAATTATGGATATTATTAAGTAAAATCTCATATGTTACCATTCAATTTTTAATTGAGAACAGTCTGAACTTTGAGAGAGGAAACTCATTATATGTTGGGAGAAGAAACCATGGTGATATGGAATTGAATGGAGGAAGTAAGGAAATGAATTCAGTGTACACTGACAATAGTGTACACGTGACCACTGGCAATAATTAGAAGAAAATATTGTTTGTTGGCTGATTTGTTGGTTTTAATGATTATAATCTTTTTAGTATGCTGAAAAACTGAACCAGAGAGAAATTAATAAAGATAAATACAGGTCTTGTAAGAGAGAGCCAGCTTAGTGTTAGCCAAGTCAAGAGATATGATTGGCATCAAATAGCAATTCACATTTCTCTGAAAAAAGGGGACGATATATTAAAATAAAGATAAACTTTAAGAGAGTAAGAAGGAAAACTGAAGGAATTCTCATCTGACGATCTCTGTCTTTCCATTAAAGTTGAAGACAAATTCATTTATTACCTGTGATCTAGTCATGGATAAAGCCATAGATGGAGACTTTGGAAGCTCAGAAATAAGCTGAATATTTGATGAAGCATTTAGAACATAAGGTCTGTTCACATAAGCCGGCACTATGTTGTTGCAAGTAGCCTTCAGTCTGGGCATTTAATACATCATTAATGTGGATTTGACCATTTAGACTGAATTGGTCTACTTCTATGTAGACATAACTTCAGTTCTGCAAATCTTGTATTTCTTTTAATGTTTCTGTATAGTTCTTGTTTCTGCTCCAAATTTTAAGCATGTTTGTAATACACAAGCAGATTTCCATTACACATCCAGTTTTTCTCCTAGAATAATACCTTTAAGTTTAGAATTGCACTGTCAAATATAGGAGCCACTAGCTACATGTGGCTATTTAACTTTAAAGTTATAGAAAATTAACAGTGTAGTTCCTCAGGTGCACTAATCACATTTTAAATGCTCAGTAGCCATATGTAGCCTGTGATCGCCAAATTTAATAAAGTAAATATGTTTCTATAATTGGCATGGTCTAGAATCATGTCATTCCTACTTGGGCAATTTTATTGAAATTAATAAAGATTATCTGTTAAAAACATGTTTATCAGTGATTTGAAATTGAGTACCTTCCTGACAAAGTGATTTCCTATCCCCATGTTATTCCCAAGCCCATAAATGAGGTAAATGTATGCTCCAAAGAAATTAGAAAATTCAACTTCAGGACAAAGCTGTAGCCTTTGACTTCTTGCCTTCTACTAGCAATTCAACCCCAATCTTAACTTTATGGTAGGGGAATTTAACTAATTTATCATCATCTTTCCTTTTTTACTCATATCTGATCTTATTCCCCAGATTGAATAAATGAGCTTTACATTTTTCTCAAGGCTTCAGCTATACCTTTCATAGTCCATACTGGTTAACAAACCCAGGAAGCTTTGGTTTTCTATTTTCTTACATAGGAAGTGTCACAATATTGCAGAAAAATAGCACAAGATTTTTGTTTGTTTTTTGTTTTGCTTTGTTTTTTCAAGCTAATGACTTGGGTTTGTTCCAATTCTGTCACAAACAAGTCATTTGAATCTTTTGATATTTGGTTTCCACATTTATTGAGTTGAGTTTTAAAAATCCGTCTTTAAACCTAAAGTGAGAAAATACATTTGAAATAAAGCTACAAAATTATTATCATCATCGCTATAGGAATTTTAAACATATGTGGTGCTGCCTATATAGAAACTTATATTATCTGTAAGTGTGTTAAATAAGTTCTCACAACAACCCCTCAAAGCAGGTACTCATTAACATGTTTTCTTTTATTTTTTTTAAATTAAGGTAGTATTGCCTCAGTGATTAAGACAGCTTTAGCAATATATGTTAAGATAGCTATCATAACTGATAAGCCCCCAAATTCATGATTAATACAATAAATATTTCTCATAAAATGATTAAATAGGGATATTTGAACATGGCTTTCAACCTGGTGATGCACAAGGCCAAATTTCTTCCATCTGGTGGCTCTACAGAGAGATTAGGGCCTTGGAGATACCTGCTTATAGCAGAAAATGAGAACAAAAGAAAGAAAGAAGAGAAACATTACTTTCGCTCACATGCCACTCAGCTAAATACAGAGGATGCTGGAAAATGTAGGAAGGCAGTCATTTTCTCAGAGGAGTAATCAGCTCTTCACTATGGAATAGGGCAAGAATCTAATATCTCCTCATTATGCAACTGTAAACTTATGTAAGCTTCGTTTTCCTACTTTCTATAATGAATTAACTAACCTTGTTTCAAGTATTAAATGAATTTAAACTATTAAGTTCAGGGCTCAAATTAAATAAGCACTCAATAAATAGTATCTTCATTAATTCATTGCCATTTTTTTAACAAGATACAAAATATTCTGGTCTTTGCAAGATTGGGGCTTCATTTGATTCTTGCAATTTGTTTATCTACTCCAACAACCACCCTAGTTTAGGAGGACTCTGTCTTGGCTGCTAGACTTTCACAATGCTGAACACCTGCCTGCTCATGGTCCTTGAATGTTACTTTGCTTTTAATTATACACCACTGTTCTATGCTTATTTATTGGAATTTCCCTGTTTTTTAAATTTTGTATATTTTCTTTTTATCTTGGGTTCCTGATGTCAACTACACATGTTTTTTTCTCACTTACTGAAAATTGTGATTTTCCCATAAGTGGATATTTTCTCCGTGCCTGAAATAAAGGACACATCTGAATCCACAGCTTCATCTAAATTGCAGGTTTAGTTTCAGGCTTTTGTGAGATTGGTCCATGCTGTATGTGTACCACTAAAGTCAGGCCCTTGAGAAGTGAACAACCAAATAGACTAAAAGAAAGCAAACAATATGGAAAGCAAACAATATGGGCAGAAAAATGCTATGTATAGAAACTGAAACCTATCTTTTTTGTATTTCTATTAGTTTATCTTCCTTGAACATGAATCTGTATGTATATGTGTGTTCATGTTGTATAAGGAGTGTGTATAGACATGTTGTATAAGGTGTGAGCATGTGTTTGTAATTAGTTTTGGGTTATATGGTGAGAAGGAAGAATTTTATATAATGTAAGCACATAGTTACCTTTAGTTGGTCTGTGATAAGGAGGAGCAGTTAGTGAGGAGGCCTGTGGTGGCAAAGGTCGAGATGAATATTACTTTTATTGACCCAATGATTTTTGCAGAAAAAAAGCAGGATTTATACTTATCTTCCAGAGTCTTAAATATTGTATGTGTTCAAGAAACGTCATGTATTAATATTTCAAAATGGAAATGTCAATTGGAACACATTACAAAATTATGCTAGGCTAAGACATGAAACTGTTAAAAGTAACAGAGAAGCATCAGAGGAATTTTAGCCTTCTTAACCTTCTCAGGAATATTAAATGATGGATTTTGTTAGAGAAAGATTAGGAGGAGCATTTCCTTTCTTTCTTTTTTAGGAGGAGCGCTTACTTCAGGGACAACTATGCCTTAGGGACCACCTCATCCCCAAAGTGGGAAAGGCGAGATGATACCTTCTGACCTCAAGTGGAATCATAGTAGCTTCACAGAGTTTCTCTCAGAATATTTTTAGCAGGTCTATTCAGAAGGAGTAGTGTCGTGAATTCCTTCCCTCCCAAAGGAAAAGGGTGCGGTATTACTTCCAATTCCCAAGTGAAGAAAGAGGCTTTCATGAGATGCCACAATTAGCTTACTGTGCATTCCCATAAATTACATGGACACTAGGAACTGGTATTTAACTCATACCAGTAGCAAGAGAGAGCTGTCTGTGTAGCTAATAGATTTCATACCATGTGCTTATTTAGGTAAAAATTGTATGACTATTTCCTATGCCCCAGATGTGGACTATGAACAAGAGAAAGTAAGAATATGGTTTTCTTGGATTTGTTCAATGAAGCCCCTGAAAGAGTTAGGCCATAGAATAAATAATCTGGGAGATGTCCCCAATGTTTACATGCCAGAAAATGAAAGGGCAACCCAGGAGCATAGAATGCCTATGATTTTCCTCATTAATGAAAAAGCATGTGAGATATATCTTCATTATTAGGAAAATCCCAAAGGAACTCATGAGAGTGCCCGTGTCAGATACTATTGTCACAGTAATCCTGAATATTAACCAAAAAAACCTTCATCCACATACAATAATAAGTTTATGGTTCATGCCTCTAGGGTTGTCATCTTAGGTGTCTCTACCAATCTGGGCTTGGCTCATATACACACTTAGGGATGGTTGACTCTCAACTTTGTCTATGATGCTTTTGGCTGGAATAGCGGAGATGATGTGGACATCTTCTCCTGTCACAAGCCAGCACAAGCATGTTGTCTTTGCAATGGCAGAGGCACAAAGGGGAGGGCAAGCCCATTTACAGCAGCATGTTTCAGGCTGCTGCTTATATCATGACTGTTCACATTGCACTGGCCAAAACAAGTCATGTGGCTATCCCCAGAGTCAGACTGAAGGAGCATTATAAAGTTTCTGGTAAAATAGGATGGATAAGGGAGGAATGAAGACTTGGCGGCATTTTTTGAAATTAGTCTATTACTGTGCCCATGAAAAAAGCAAAGATTCAATCAACTACCAACCAGATCCAAAGAGTGCTAGAGTTAAGTCACCATGTCACTACCAAGCAAATGAGAACTTTTCATCTCAGTCTATCTCTTCTCTTTCCCTGATATTTGATCACAGTGTAGTCATCCATTGTGATCAGTGAGGTAGAGAAAAAAACATTAAAAAGTCTAGGTGATAATAAAGTCAGTTCCCCTCTTAAGTGGGACCAAGATTAGACAGGTAAGGAGACTAAGTTATAGAACAAGTCGAAATATTTTAAAAATCATTTTATGACACTATATATCTTGGTGAATAGAGACTGTATTTTAGAACTAAAAGCAACAGTTAAGTGTTTATTGTGTTAGTGTGACTAAACTATGGAGCTGGCCTTGAATTTTCATCTTGAGCCTGGTGAAGAACTATCCTGACTCAGTAAATATAGAGGCAGTGAGAGACAAAACTGAAGTTACTTTATAATTAAGTTCCATCAACAATTCTTAAGTAATTACATTACTTCAATAAATAGTGTATGATAGTAGTTGAGAGTTAGAAAACAAGAGCCAAATTGCAGTTTATGGATTCAAATTTCAACTGTTTCTTGGTGGCTTAAACATATTTGTTTTTTTCTTAATGTAATTAGTTTTTGTCTTACATGTATGGTTCATTTTTCTTACCTTGAAAATTGGGATAGTATTTTTACCATCCTCAAAGCATAAAGGAAGGATTGATTCATACATTTAAAGCATTTCAAACAGTGCCTGGTACACAGTAAACACTTGGTAACTATTACTATATTGTACTATTTTTGCTTAAAAATAAACTATTCTACAATGATATGTGAAATAGAGTACTCTGGTTAGAAGCCACACTGGGACGTGATACATGCATAGCCTGCAAAAGTATATCAATTACACAGTACCTGGTGAGAAAATCATTTGTTTACTCTTTTGCACAAGTACTGTAGGCAATCCATTCTTTCCAAGCCCAGATTCTCCTTTTACCTAGCTCACCTTGGCATGGTTTTCCCTTGGGAATTTTCTTGGACTTTTTACCATTACTGACATTTCTCTGGGTTGTCCTGTGTGTCCTTCATTCAGTTAGTATGCATTTATTGTCTGTTAGTGAGCCTTTAGCATACAAAGTGATGTGTCTAACATCCAGAAATCAACTATGAAAATATACTTTCAGATATTTGACTTTTTAAAAATTATTTTAAATTGCAGTTAACATTCAATATTATATTAGTCTTGGGTATACAACATAGCAGTTAGACATTTATATAACAACAATAGGTTTAGTACCCTCCTGGCACCATACATATATGACTCTGAAGGCAGATAATTTTATTAGTTTCTTTAGAAAACAGAGGACCTAGATTGCAATATAAGATTTAAAGTCATAAATTTAGGACTAGAAGGAAACTTCAAGATTGTTTATTCAACTCCCCTACTTTATAGATGACAAAACGAAGGCTAAAACGCAAACAATTATGTGTCTAGATTTTCAGACTATTTTTAGAGTCAGAACTGTAAGTAAGTCTTCACACAAGCCACTGCTCCTTCAATATCTCATACACTCCCACATGAGTACAAACTCAACAGGGGAAAGAAGGATTTGGATAAAATGGGTAATCAGGGGTTAATGTCAAAAAATGGAGTGCAGATATCCACAGCAGGTAATAGAAACCAATTTCCTTTATTCTGTATTTATTTTTATTTTTTATTGTGAATAATAGTGTTGTGAACATGGGTGTACAAATATCTCTTTGAACCCTAGGTTTGAATTCTTTTTGATATCTATCTAGAAGGGAAATTACTAGATCATATGTTAACTCAACTTTTATTGTTTTGGAGGAAACCAATTTTTAAATTGAAGACTGATTGTGGTGATAGAATCTGAAATGGTCTTTTGCTAAAAAATGTGGTAGGAAATGGATAGAATGCATGCTGGGGATGAGAAACCTCCTATACACCTTTGCTTCAAGATATAAAGACCATTGAGAATTTTTTTAAATCACACACAGAGTAGTGTCATTGTCTTTGTCAGTGTCATGCCTCAGAGTCACCTGAAGGGCTGGTTATAAAATATGACTCCCTGGATCTGGATCTTGCCTCCAGATATTGTGATAAGCAGACCTCAGGGAGAGGGTGGGGAGAGTGATGCTGGGGCTGAGACTCTATTCTGACAAGTTCTCAGGTGATTCTGATGCAGTAGGTCAGGGATCAAACTCCGAGAATCACTGACCTATGTAAAGAGTAGTAAATAGTAATACAACAAATATGGATGAGATTGTGCATTATACTAAATTTTCACACATTGCATGTGCATATGTACTACATGTAGCATAAAATAATATCTTATTGATAGAAGCAAAGAGAATAAAATGGCTTCTAAAGTGTGATATAAGATTTGTGTGTATATTTCATCTTGACAGTGTACATGACTGATTACTTTAGAGACGTTGCTACACCACTTTGATATCTCAAGAGATTTATTTCACCAAGTGTCTTGGCTCTAGCTTCTTAGCTGCTATAAACTGCTGTAAGATCTGCTTTAACCTAAAGAACTCTTCATTTATTTTATTTTAACAAGAATTGCTCAGTAAGCCCCTTTTTAAGCAATCTCTCCTATCTTTGTATGCCTTCTCTTCCCTCACAATCTGTCTGTGTATCAGTACAATCTTATAATCCTTAAACAGGATTATGGATTATGGTGCTATGAATATAAAGTATGTGGTCCCACATTGATTTCCAACTTTCAACTGACACATTTGTACTAAAATACCTCATACTCTTGGGTTGGTATGACAAGTAATCATTATCATTTATACATTGGCTTATGTAACCAAGGTTACTAGTAGTACAAAATACTAAAACACTATAAGAACTAAGAAAATTAAAAAATATTGGTTTAATTAAACAAAACATCTAAAAGGGTTAAAATACAATGGAAATTAAAATCAGACATATAAATATCTTTCAAATAAAAAGATGTAGTTTATAAGACTTCCAGTCTAGATGGATGCATAGGTAAACACACTTCACCTCCTTGCGCAACCACAGAAAGAATTACAACTAGACCTCAAAACAAATAACACCCAGAATCATCATAAAATTGAACTGTATGGAAGTCCAGCAACCTCAGATTTAAAGAAGCCACATTCATCCAGACAAGAAGGAGGAGTGGAGATGCGTAGACAGGCAGAGAGGTGTAGGGATGAGGTGAGGTGAGAAGAGGGGGCAGCTGCAGCAGAATGAGCGGACCCACATTCACATGTGGTGAATGAAAATCAGGAGGGATACCTTGGGAAAAATCCCAGTCCCAGGGCAGACTGCACTACCCAGGGATCCAGAACCAGGGAAATAAATCCCTATAACTTCTGGGGGGAAAAAACAGTGGGAGTTGGGGTGGTGGAAGACCTGCCAGATTTTCAAGAGACTCTGGTTAAAGGGCCTGAATGGACTTACAACTTCGCAGACCAACCCATTCTGGGATTCAGAACCAGGGCAGCAGCTGGCAGGGCATTAGTCACATACAGGGACTAAGTGAAATGACTGGAAATAGAGCAAGTGCCAGGCAAATGTCCAGAAGCCAGGCAGCATCATTGTCCCCTCTCAGAGCCCTCACTCCACAGAGAGCCACAAAGTGGTGAAGCAGGTTGCCCCACCCTGGCAATTACCTAAGGCTCTGCCCCACACAATTTACAGGTGCCTTTTCTACAGTAGACCACACTACTAAGACAGTGGCTCAAAGCAGCTCTACCTAATACACAGAAAAAAACAGGGGAGTCTGCCAAATTGAGGAGACAAAGAAATATGGCCCTAGTGAAAGAACAAAACAAAACCCCAGAAAAAGAACTAAACAAAATGGAGATAACTAATCTATCAGATGCAGAGTTCAAAACACTGGTGATCAGGGTAATCAAAGAACTCATTGAGTATTACAAAAACATAAAAAAGATCCAGGCAGAAATTAAGGTTACATTAAGTGAAATAAAGAAAAATCTACAGGGATCCAACAATGGATGGGATGAACCCGGGATTCAAATCAATGATTTGGAACAAAAGGAAGAAATAAACATTCAACCAGAATAGCAAGAAGAAAAAAGAATTTTTAAAAATTAGGATATTATAAGGAGCCTCTGGGACATCTCCAAATGTACTAATATCTGGATCATAGGCATGCCAGAAGGAGAAGAGGAAGAACAAGAAATTGAAAATTTATTTGAAAAAATAATGAAAGAAAACATCCCTAGTTTGGTGAAGGACATAGACATACAAGCCCAGGAAGCACAGAGAGTTCCAAACAAGTTGGAACCAAAGAGGACCACACCAAGACATGTCATAATTAAAATGCCTAAGATTAAAGATAAAGACAGAGTCTTAAAAGCAGCCAGAGAAAAGCAGAGAGTTACCTACAAAGGAATTCTCATAAAACTGTCAACTAATTTCTCAAAAGATACTTTGCACTCAAGAAGGGTCTGCCAAGAAGTATTCAAAGTGATGAAAGGCAAGGACCTACAACCTAGATGACTCTTTCCAGCAAAGCTATCATTTAGATGGAAGGGCAGATAAAGTGCTTCCCAGACAAGTTAAAGGTAAACTAGTTCATCATCTCCAAGCCATTATTACATGAAATGTTAAAGGGACTTAGTTAAGAAAAAGAAGAAGATCAAAACTATGAACATTAAAAAATTAAAATGGCAATAAATTCACAACTATCAACAACTGAATCTAAAAACACAAACTAAACCAACAACCAGAACAGGAACAGAATCATAGGTAAATCATAGGTATGGAGATCATTTGGAGAGCTATCACCTGGGAGGAGGAAGGGGGAAAATGGGGGGAAGGATGAGGGGATTAAGAAGTACTAATTGGTAGGTACAAAATAGGGGGAGGTTAAGAACAATACAGGACATGGAGAAGTCAAAGATCTTATATGTACAACCCATGGACATGAACTAAGGGAGTATTTTTGGAGGGAATGTGGGTACCAGGAAGAGGGGGGCCAAGGGGAAAAATTGGGATAATTGTAACAGCATAATCGATAAAATATATTTTTAAAAAAGAGAGAAAAATATCAAACAAATCCCAACTGAGGCACATTTCCCAAAAATGCCTGACCAAGGATAAAGTCTGAGAAACTTCTAGCCATGAGAAGCCTAAGAAAGCATGGCTACTAAATGTATTGTGGTGTCCTGGGTGGGATCCTGGACCAGAAGAGGGACATGAATTAAAAACTAAGGAAATTTGAATAAAGTATGGACTTTAGTTAATATAAAAAAGATAGGATTATGGGCTATCTTTTATAATCTGTATATAGTAATATATTGATGAAAACAAAATGAGTGAAATTCAATAGGGATTCATTTAAAATTTATCAATGAATTCTAAAGTATATACACATACAATATTTCAGATATCTAGTTTAACAAGATTTCATATTAAAATATACTTCAATGAGTCTTTAAATTGGATGGTTTTTAATGTCCCTTTCAATTGTGCAAGTCTGAGATTTTTTGATTTATGGCTTCTATTTAAATTAAAGGTTAAGACAACAGGCTTATTTCATAGAATGTCATGTCAAAACAAATGAGGCAATCTTGCATGACTGAAACTTTTATACATAAACAGCAATATTAAAAAATAGAATTCTGCTGCACAACATTGTGCTTAAAATTAATAATTCTGTATGAACACTTATATTTTTGTTAAGAATAGATCTCATGTTATATGTTTCTTACATGCTTCTACCTCCAGGGGGGAAAAAAAAAGCAAGGCAATAGTTTTAACCTGCTTTGACTGGGCAAACATATATCAGGTCTGTGTTTATTTAAGAAATCCACATTTTTAGAAAGAAGGTGACAAACCATGAAGAATCTAGTGGAGTGTGGTCAGAATGAAAAGAGAATTTTGAAGCTATCATTTTTGCAGAAAGGTTGAGGACATAGACATGTTTAACCTTAGAGAAAGCCTGGTCCTGTATTTGTGTGTGTGCAGTTGAGTTTGTGAGCATGCCTCTAAGTGGCAGGCAGGTGTGCAAGACATTAGACATTTTCAATTATTATGAAAGGAGCATTAAACACATTCAAGGGATTTTCCTGAGGATTGGTTTGAAGGAATAGCTGGGAGGAATAGGGAGTCACACCAGTTGAATTAGTAAAATTATTTCTGAACAACATACAGAATTTTCAAGCAATTAGAGGTGCCATTAATAAAACTGATTTCCTTGTGAAGACATGATGGGGATTAACCCATTTTTGTTCCCAAAGGATTTTCATAGGTGTATAGATAGGGGAGATAAGGCAGTTGAAACTGATGTCTGCTCATCTATCCAGTATCCTACCTAAAGCCTTGTATATTCAGAGAGAGCAGACTTAAAGATATTCATTCATCAGCAAAGGGAAACCAGGGAGCTCACCTGCCTCTGATTAGACTTTGGATGGAATAAAATAAAATAGCCTGAAAAATCAGAAGCATAGGCCTGCCTCACATATCTGTCTGTTTTGATTTTACTTTTCTGCAGGCTCTAGCAAATTTCAGTTTGAGAAATTAACATGGAAAGTGATTCCTGATTACAAATTCCACGCAACCTCTGGGAGAAGACAATTCAACATGACTGCCACCAGCATGCAAGAATTACCAGAAAGGACATTCTTAAAAGAAATTCTTAGACAGACAGACAGAGAGACCAAGGGAGAGACTATCACAGAAAATACTTCCAAATATACACCTGAAGATGAAAATTAAACCAGATAGAAAAAACAGCTAAGTTAGAAGGACTAATGAACAAAGACATTAATAAACATTGGTGAGTTTAAACAAATAATGGACATAAAAGGTGAACATAAATAATGGACAATACTTTGTAATATGAAATGAGAGTTACTAAAGTATATTTTTTAAAAAGTAATTTTATCGTTTCAGAGAATAATAGTGATGTTAACTTTAAAATTTGTGAAGTAAAATATAAATATTAAAATTGCATGTTTGTCCAGTGAAATAATATATGTCGAATATACACTACACTAAAGAGAACAATATATCTTTTTTTTCTTTCTTTTTTTTTCAATCGAACTAGCACCGTTTATTGAAAACAATAAACGGTATTGAGAACAATATATCTTAAAACTCTTGAAATAAATGAAGGCAAGAAAGAGAAAAACCCAGTAAAATTAAACAAATGGAGTTCAAATTATTTAATATATCAATAATCAATGTAAATGCAAATTGCTTTGTCTTCATATAAAATAGATATGTAGATATAGATACATTGATTTATAGATATGTAGATATGGATATGTCTCTCTTGTATATATTACATGTGCTATATAGAACCATTCTTTTCATTTCTAGCAATTTGCTTCCTTGTGTTTTAAGTGTTTGTCTTAAATAGTGCCTCAATCATTACAAAATAAACATTAACACAAAAATATCTCTAGACTGTATCAAAATAAGATGATAATAATTTCAGTTTCTTAGTATAATAAAAAATACTCAACCACTATACACCAAATAATGTTGTTGTTATGTCTCACAATATGTAAAGCAAAAATTATTAGTGTTTCAAAGAGAGACAACTCCACAATTATAGTGTGAGTATTTTCAAATTCTTTTCGAATAAAACATTGAAATACATTTTTAAAATTATGGATCTAGAGTATGTTGAAACATAAAATTAATAAGCTTATTAAAAGTTACCTTATGCTTATATTTAAACAGGAAAGCATAATCTAGGTTATATAAATCAAGACTCAGAAAAATCAAAATTTTATCAGCTAGACTAATTCTCTAATGAAAGTACAATTTAGCCCTGGCTGGCACAGCTCAGTGGATTGAGCGCGGGCCTGTGAACCAAAAGACTGCCAGTTCGATTCCCAGTCAGGGCACATGCCTGGGTTGCAGGCCAGGTTTCCCAGTAAGGGGGCATGTGAGAGGCAACCACACATGGATGTTTCTCTCTCTCTCTTTCACTCTCCCTCTCCCTCTCTAAAATTAAATAAATATAGTCTTCTTTAAAAAATTACAATTTAGTGATTAATTACAAAAAGATTACCAATAAATTGCATATGTTAAAACTATAAAAATATAACTTATAACTTTATTGGTTGAAGAAATCAAAATGATAATTAGAAAATTACTGGAAACTGAATTCAGAAAAAAACATTGCAGATAAAAAAATTTTGTTTAACATTACTTAGAAGACAATTAAAATGCAGGAAAAATGAACACTAATTTTCCAATGCAATATATGAAGTAAGATAAAAACAAAACCAAAAACATCTAAATAGTATTAGAAATTAATACGCACAGCTAGAGATAAAACAGATTAAAGAGACTATCAAAAATAACTTTTTACCAATATGTGTGAAAACAGTAAAATTTATAATTTTTCACACATATACAGAGGCACATGGTATATTATTTTTAAATTATGAAATCTAAAATATATACCATATATGCCTGCACAATGACATGCAAAAAGTGGAAATATTTTTGTGGCTTTCTGTGGATTGTGGGATTTTGAATAATTTTTCAATATATTTCTTTATCCACTCTTATCTGGAGTCTAAATGTCCTAGAAGGTTTAACATAAAACTGATGATTTATTTAAGCATAGTAGAATTCCTATCACTCTTGTATCAATTCTGGAACGAGTGCAACCATTTCTGATTATATTTATAAGTATTCTTTGTCAATATGCTCTTTGTGAGTAGCTCTGTAAAGAGTAGGTTGCTTGGTTAAAACATGGGAATATAAGGGAACTAAATGGTAATTTTAAAAATACAATAAAAATTTTAAAATGGATCTGCCTTTTGACCCAGCAATTCCACTGCTAGGATTATACCCTAAGAGCCCTGAAACACCAATTCAAAAGGACCTATGCTCTCCAATGTTCATAGCAGCACAATTTACAATAGCCAAGTGCTGGAAGCAACCTAGGTGCCCATCAGTAAATGAATGGATAAAAAAACTGTGGCACATTTACACAATGCAATTCTATGCCGCAGAAAGAAAGGAGCTCCTACCCTTTGCAACAGCATGGATGGAACTGGAAAGCATTATGCTAAAAGAAATAAGCCAGGCGGAGAAAGACAAATACCATGTGATCTCACTTTTAACAGGAACCTAAGCAAGAAAACAAACAAACAAGCAAAATACAGCCAAAGACACTGAAATAGAGAACAGGCTGAGAGTGACCAGAAGGGATAGGGGGGGGGATTTCAGGGGAAAAGGGGTAGGGTTTACAGGAAAAATTATAAAGGACACATGGACAAAAACTGGGGTGGGGGTAGAAATGGGAGGGAGGTGGGGAGGGATGGGTGGGTGGGCTGGGATGGGAATACAAGACAGAAAACTGTGCTTGAACAAAAATTAAAATAAAATGTTAAAAAAGAACATGGTAGTGGGGCCTGGCCAATTTGAAGATAATGTCTTGATTAACTTATAGATTCTTCTGACGAATACTGGAATCGGTTTTGCTGCGATGTGAGTAAGTGAATCCCAAGAAATACTGTATTTTTTAATATTTTATTTATGTATTTTTAGACAGAAGAGAAGGAAAAGAGAAAGAGAGAGAGAGAAACACCAATGTGTGGTTGCCTCTCACATGCCCCACACCAGGGAACCTGGCCTGCAACCCAGGCATGTGCCCTGACTGGGAATCAAACCGCAATCCTTTGGTTTGCATGCCACCGCTCAATCCACTGAGTCAAACCAGCCAGGGCCCAAGAAATGCTTTAAAAGAAAAATTGCAAACATCCATTGGTGTATCAACAGTAACATTCATTACTGTTGATATCCCTCCATTGAATAGGTATAAATCTTAGGGAAAATTTCAATGGATATAAAACCCTTTTGAAATTGCATCACATATCACCTTTTCTAACCAAATCAGATTTTGTTCAGAATAGTTTTATGGCCTGCAGTTGTCCTCCTGATGTTTAAAACCACTCAACAGACTAAGCTTGACCATTCCTTGAGATATTGTATAAAAGGCTGAGGAAAGATGATTTACTAACTAACACAGGTATTTCTCTGTATTCTGAGATATAACATTTTATGAACAGAAATTCTAAGTAGTGGAATGCTTTTTAAAAGTGCAAAATTCTTTATATTTTAAGTAAATTATGTTCCTCACTAAGCACCATCAAATGCATCGCCTCAAACCTAAAATGTCTAAATGCTCCTTTCCTATCCACAAAATCTGCTCCCTCAAAGGGTGGCGACTGCATCTAGAGCTTCCTGGGAGTGTAATCTGTACAGTTTGTGTAAAGCTCCATTGTCCTCATTTTGACATTTTCAGTAATTTTTGAACAAAATAGCCTGCATTTTCATTTTATAGTGAGCTCCATACATTATACACCCACTTGATTGACTGCATCTTTTTATTCCTTAGTAAAAAAAACAAAAAAACTTTGAGTCATACCCCATATTCAAACTATCAATATTTCCTACTTTTTACTATCAGGTTATCTACTTCTTATCAATTCCCTAGTACCACCCAAGTCCAAGCCACCAGCACCCACCCCGAGCCTCCCCAATCTTTCTTGGCTCTCTCTCCAGACTCTCTTCTCAGTAGAGCAATTGAGGTGATCTTTATAAATGAGAACTCAAATCATATTACTCCTTTGTTCAAATTCTTCCAAGTACATGTTGTCTCACTTTACTAAAGGCCTAAATCCTTATGTGACCTACAAGACTCTGCATGATCTGGCTTCCTGAACTCTCTGTCCTTTTCTCTTCACATCCCCTTTCTTGTCCACTCAACTTTATCAACATCCATATACTTCCCATTCCTGCGGTCTGCCAGCTATGGAACTTAGAACATTGTACAGTTAAAAATATATATACACACATTTTTTTTCTTTAGGTTTCCTACAAATATTTAACAGCTGCTTCTAAGTCCTTGTTTGGTAATTCCAATATCTGGACCAACTTAGGGTTTGTTTATTGACTATTTTTTTCTTGAGTATAGATCACATTTTTCTATTTACATGAAAAGTGATTTTTGATAGAATACTAGATATGAATGATATGTGATAGAGACTCTGAGTTCTCTTCCCCTGAATAGTGATTTTTCATTCTAGCAGGCAGATAACTTGGAGGGACTCAAGCCTCCAATCCATCTCCCCTGTCAGCTGCAAATGATGGAATCGCCACTCAGTTTTCTCAGTTTCCAGATGGTGAGATTTTGCTGAGCCTCTTGGGGTCCTCACCATGCTTTAGGAATCCCTCACTTTCAGGATTACTAATTATGTGTCTGCTCTGCTTTCCTGAAATCTATCCTCAGCAGCTCTTGTTGTCCCCATACTGTATGGAGATTTGGGCATACTACAAGGCAAAAAGGTGTAAACTCACAAATTTCAGCAAGTGTGGTTATGTTCTTTCAAAGGTATATTTCTGTTCAGATTCTACCTGCTGTTCTTTCTTCTATGCCTTGAAGTTAGTATTATTTTACATTTTGTCCAGATTTTATCATTGTTATCTGTGCCAAGTTTATCTGACCAAGAAACTAGCTGTGTGTGTTCAGACAAATTACAATATTTATTCCCACAGTGATTTATATACTTCAGCTGTTAGATGCAGATAATAATATGGTTAGTTTGATGATTAAATATGTTATATATGTGTCAAGTTTGTACTGTATCAATTTAGCTAACCTAGAACCATGTTTCTTAGACTTCCCCTTCCTTAGTACAGATAGCTTGCATGAAAATTGGAAAGTGAAAGTGAAGAATACAATTTTTGTCCTTGGAAACATATTGCAAGGCACCAGTCCCTGTTAGAGCTGACACAGGTTGTCACTGATGAGCTAGGTCACCTTGTTTGTAAGCCCACAAGTCTTATAGCTCCCACTTGGTCTTCTGCTTCAGCTTCTACATCTTTTTTGCAACTGTCTCTATAGCTCTGGAGAAAAAGGCATTAACAGGAGGAAGATTCAAGATTTAAAAGAATGTGAATGGGAAATCCAAAGCAATATGGTTAATAATTCTCATTATTCAGGCCCTGGTTGGTGTGGTTCAGTGGATTGAGTGCCGGCCTGCAAACCAAAGGGTGGCTGGTTTGATTCCCAGTCAGGGCACAGGCCCAGGTTTTGGGCAGGTCCCCAGTAGGGGGCACATGAGAGTCAACTGCACATTTATGTTTCTCTCCCTCTCTTTTTCAGTCCCTTCCCCTCTCTAAAATAAATATACAAAATCTTTAAAAAACATTTCTCATTATTCAGCTAGACATTCCAGAAATAAATCAATCAGTACTTAAGATATTATCTGTTGATAGGGATTTTTTTTTTTTGAGAAGCAGGCTCTTATATGGAATTTAGATCTCAGTACATTAGTTGGAGAATGCACTTGGGTGCATCTGTGAAAGAAAGAAGAAAGAAGCGGGATGAGGAAGATTGAGAAGTCAAACTGCATGGTGGTCCCAAACAATAGCATCTGCTGACTGCCAGGAGGAGCTCTGCAACTAAATGGTTCTGTCGATCATTGTGCAATGAGCACCCTCACTACAACTTGATTAATCAGTCACTCCATGACAGTCTCTCTAGGGAGGGCTTGACCTTGGGCACAGGGATGCATTTGCTTAGTACTCCCTGAATGTGGGACAACAAACCTTTATTGAAAGATCTGGACTGCCCATCCCTATGTCCAACACAGTATACCGTAAAGGCATTGAAAGAAAAATGTGGGTGAAATTGTGAATGCATTGCCCAAGAAATGCAACCTGTGAATAACAAAACCGATCATGTTACTGAAAGGTGAATAAACTAGATATCACTTTATCACCCTCGAAGTTGATTTCAGGAGTGATCCTTGGCCTCACTGAGTTGTAAGTCCGTAAACAACTGTTTTCTAGGCCTGGGAACATTTGACAAGCTACAAAAGATAATCAATCAACCATGTATATAGTCATCCTTCATCTTTGATCCACACAAATTTGCTTTCTCGGTTAATATGAAGAGTCAATGATTATTGCTGACTTTAATTCTCATTACTGATTTTGAAAGGGCAATTTTACATAGTCATTTCTTTCCCTCAATCTTTACATAATAATTGACCATTTCATATTTTATCCATCCATAACATATTACATTAAATATTGAGGTCATTTTAAAAATCATTAAAGACCAACTGACATATGTGTATGAAATACTCTACTTAAAAAGTTCACTTTGGTATAAGATATTGAAGAAAAACAAAAGTGATAATATAATTATATTTTTAACAAGAGTTTGGATTTTGAAAAGGCATATTGTAGTAAGTATTAGAAGATGAATTTCTGAAATGATAAATTTTCCTTTAAGCAATAATATCTGTAAGTATATGCTTTATATAGATTGTTCTCCACTTATTACTATAAATTTTAAATGTTCTATTATTAACATGTGAAAAATGCCTCAGTGATCATTTATTCTACATCTTTATTGAGCATTTGTAGTGCTGGGCACCTAGGTAACTAAAGAAATGACAATACTCCTGGATTCTAGAAGCTCACATTTTAGTGAGTGAGGCAAAAAAGTAAACAAATTAAGCTGTTATGTGCCAGGTGGAGGTGGGACAGGAAGTGTCTCTTGAATTATCACTTGAGGTAGTGATATGGAAGCTATGCTTTGAAGGGTGAGAAAGAACTCATTGAGCAATAAAGTTAAGGGAGAACAATTCAAGCAAAGACAGAGAGTTTGAAGATAATGTCTTATACCACAGACTGCCCAATTGAGGAATGATAATAAATGCTTCTGGAAATATAGTCCTGTGAAAGATTATGAATTTTTATGAAATGCTAAGTTATAAACAATTTACCCTATAGGCAAAGGGAAGTCATGCATAATAGTCAATGACTGCCTTCATTGTAGATGTATTTTACCATGATCGTTCAGACAACTGTGTGGTGGATTGAATATAATAGATAAGTTTTTAGGCAGAGAATCCAGTTCTTACATCATATAAGAGAGTGTAACTATAGAAATATAAACTGGAAATAGATATGCAGGACTGTACTGTAAAATAATTACATAGAAGAAATGATTACAGTTATTAATAATTAGATCTGATAATTAAGGAATGATTCCAGAATTATTTGGCATTCGCAGTTGAAATGTTTAATATGAGGGGGAACCCAAAAAACCAGAATTGTCTTCTAGAGAGCAGGCCCCTTATAGTACAGGTTTCCCCCAGTAGGTTAGTGTTGTAGGAAACCATCTGTATCAGTGTACTAGCTGGTGTTGTTGTGAGAGGCTGCATTTGGCTTCAGCGAATTCTTTGTGAAGACTCTTTCCGTGCATTTGCCTATTTCTTGATGGGTGATTTGTGAGCACACCTGCCCACACCACGCTGCCATGTGGCACTGAGTGCTTAGCAGTTTTTGACCCAAAATGTCATAACCCCATGCCCCACCCTCCCTATTCTCTTGATCTCACTCCAAGCAACTTTTTTTTGTTTCCCCAGATGAAAAAAGTCCTCAAAGGGAAATGTTTTCAGATATAGAAGACATCAAACAAAAAACAGCAGAAGTACCAAAAAGCATCCAAATGGACAAGTTCAAAAACTGTTTTGAGCAGTGGAAAAAATGTCTCCATAGGTATATTGCATCAAATGGAGAGTACTTTGAAGATGACTGAAGTTTAAACATGTAAGAATAAATACACATTTTTATAAATAAAATCCAGTTTTGGGGGGTCCCTCCTAGTAAGAAGAAAAGTTTTGCTGCAAGAGGATGGTAGCAGACTCCAGCCAGCAGAGTCTGCGTGTTGTGGCTGAAGACGAGAACAAATACATGCACACTACAATAGTCCTGTGGTGAAAAAGGGATTGTGCAGGTACTCTCTTAACATGAGAGTCCTACGGCTGCTTGTCTCGGGGGGAGAGTGCCCGGACCCCTGCCTGGACAAGCTTTTATTGTTTCTCTCAGGTCTTATCTATTACATAGAATGTTGTTGTCTACATTTTAGGTACAATCAAGGAAATGAAAATAACAAATGCAGAAGGGAAAGATGGCAAGTTGATTATGCTCCATCCTTGGGAAAATTCACACAGGCTTTGGAAATTACCTTAAAGATAGGCAATAAACACCTACTGTTTCAGACCAGGGTGAGAGACTTTTAGCAAGCCATAACAGTCTGGATGCATTTTCTAGGCCTGATTCCCACAGGAAAACCTGGTTTGAGGGTCTAGCTCCTGCCTACCACTTCACTCCTGTTGGTTTTCCATGCAGAGCTGAGTGACATTTACCAGATTAAAACAAACTGGTTCCCTACAGAGGATTACAGTTTGTAGCAAGTTGATTTTGAGATTTTTGTGGCATACTCAGATGTTGTCCAATAGGCATTAAAAATCCAGTCTAATGCTGAGAGAGGAAGATTATGGCAGATATTATATATTTAGGGATCATTGGTGTCACACTGGAAGATAAGGTTATAATTGTCAAATACAATATGGAAAATAAGGAAATAGTAGTTTCTAAGTTAGAATTCCTGTAAAAACTCTTTTAGTAAATCTATGAGTGCTGTGTAGAGTTTATCATGTATGATGTGCTCTGAGAAGTCTTCACTGAAAAACGCTCTTCCCCCAGACTGATTAAATGTCCAAATGCAAAATTTCCATAATACCCTGTATTTCTAACACAAATAATATAAATGTAATAATCAGTTTCCTTCTTTGTCACTTCCATTAAATGGTATACCTTTCTGTGTCAATTTCTGATTAACATTTATTCCTAATGCCTAACAGTATGAGGTAAATAGTAATTACTGATTTTTTTTAAAAGGAATGATTTTATTGCTCGCATTGTTCAGAGGTAAATCAGGGGAGAGTAGTGTCTTAGAAACCAAAGCAGAATATTTTCAATAAAGAAGGATTAAACATCAAATCCAAGGAAGAACATAAACCAGATATGAATAGTAAAGTATCTACTGGATGTTTTATAATTTGTTATTATATTATTTTGGAGTGTGTCATCTTTTTTTAATTTTTTTTAAGTTTTTCTTTTTTTTAATTTTATTTATTCATCTTTAGAGGGGAAGGGAAGGAGAGAGGGAGGGAACTATCAATATATGGTTGCGTCTCGTGCATCCCCTGCTGGGAACTGGCCTGCAACCCAGGCATGTGCCCTGACTGGGAATCAAACCACGATCCCAGTGCTCAATCCACTGAGCACTCAATCCACTGAGCTACACCAGCCAGGGCTTGGAGTGTGTCATCTTATTCTTGAAAATAAAGGCAGCAGATTTGAAGTTGGTACTTTTCTTCTTCAACAAGTAATTATATATGTTATTAAAGTTTTTAGAATGTGGTTATTGTAGCAAACCTTCATCTTTCTTTTTGTGCACTCAACAACTGAATCTCCACCTTGTGTTTGAGATATAACTATCCTTATGAGGCAAAGTCTGCCTTTCACCAGAGAAGATAAATGTAAATAATTTCAGACTCTCCTATAGCTGGAGAGTGGACAAATACAGCTACACACCTCTTTGACAGTGCTTAGGAACGGGACTTGAACAGTGAGTGACATTAAACTATTAATCAAATAAATGGCCATGAGAGACAATTCTTAATTATCTCAAAAATGATAATCTTGTCTGTGTATTAATCATCATCCTTTTCATTTTCCTTTTTCCATTTACCTTTATGACAAAAAAAGGAGAATCTTGCAATGTTCCTACTTATTAAATTCAGTAGGTGGAAGCTTAAAATAATGATTAAA
>PVKM010000234.1:0-126576 GCA_004027735.1 Carollia perspicillata
CCTCTCTCCTCCTCCCATTCCCCTGTTGCTAACCTTCCATGTGATCTCCATTTCTGTGGCTCTGCTCCTGTTCTAGTTGTTTACTTAGTTTATTTCTGTTTTTGTTTTAGGTGTGGTTGTTAGTAATTGTGAGTTTGCTGTCATTTTATTATACATGTTTTTTATCTTCTTTTTCTTAGATAAGTCCCTTTAACATTTCATATAGTAAGGGCTTGGTGATGATGATCTCCTTTAACTTGACCTTATCTGAGAAGCACTTTATCTGCCCTTCCATTCTAAATGAAAGCTTTGCTGGATAAAGGGAATAGACTTTTTATAGACAGACCATATATATCAGCCCTGAGTTTCTTCCATTGTGCCCTCCTCTGATGGTAATTCAACTGAAAAGATGCCCACAAGTTCAAAAATTATTCAATTATTTACAAATTTTCCATATCACCCATCTCAGGTGTCACTTTAAAAAGTGTCAAATTGGACCATTGATAGCAGTAATTTTTTATGATCGAGAAAAGGTCATATCACTTATTACACAGCCAATGTCACTGATGTTGTTACCCTTAAGTCGAGAATAGGCCATTTAAACCAACTTAACGTAAGACAAACTGATTGTAAAGGAAGACTTCTTAGTGATTTTAGAACTAACTTCTTTTCTTTGTTTCTGAAAGGTTTTTTTTTCCATTTAGTTCCCTTATACCCCCTCCCCACCACAATCACCCCACTGTTTTCCATGTCCGTGAGTCCTCTTTCCTTTTTGCGCAATCCCTCGAGCCCCTAACTTTCCCCCACTTTAGCTGTCATGTGTTTGCTGTCTATGAGTCTCTCTCTATTTTGCTTGTTAGTTCAGTTTGTTCATTAGATTCTACATATAAGTGAAATCATGTGGGATTTCTCTTTCTCTGGCCAGCTTATTTCACTTAAGATAACAGTCTCCAGGTCCACCCATATTGTCACAAAGGGTAAAAGTTTCTTCTTTTTCACAGGCGAGTAGTATTCCATTGTGTAAAGGCCCCATAATTGTTTTATCCACTCATTTACCGATGGACACTTGGGCTGCTTCCATATTCTGGTGATTGTAAGTAACTGATTTGATTTCTGGCTTTCTACAAACCACCTATATTTAGGTCACACAGTCATTTAGGTTTAGATTCCTGGATTCAGTCTCTTTCCAAACACCTTTTCTTTCTAAGACCTTGCTGAGAGGATTGAATCTCTCTAGAAACCACCACAGGCACAATGTGGGGAAAAATCACAAAAGGTCACATATCATTAAAATTTTTCATTACAAAGGTAACTCTCCAGGCATGTATTCTTCTATTGGGTACAAACATGGTACACTATGGTGGTGGGATCTTCTCATCCAAAGAAATATGCAAAAACTCTCTGAACTGGGAATTTTGCATGTGGCAATCTTGAGAGCTACTAGATAAATCTCTCTCTTTCTCTTTTTTTTTAACTCAACCACCTCTATGGGAGTAATTAAAGGAGTAAGAAGGTGACATTTCTGGTTTTCAGCTTGACTTCAGATAGAATTATTTAGGACATGGTACTGAAAAGTCATCCTTCGAATAGAAATTATGATTGAGGAGTTTACAGTTTTGTGCCTCAACAGGTAAGAGTAATCTTTGCAAGACTACATGTCTCTGTTCACCTCAAGCCACAAATCTATCAGAAAACAGAATTGTTCTAGATTGTAATCCTTAATCTTCCATCTCCGGGATAACTCAGAGAACATAGCAGCCAGTCACAACAACACGGAACAACTTCTCCGACCTGCACCATGTTCTCCCCTTCCCGCCACAATGAGGTATTTTGTTTCTCTCACGAACAGACCAGATTTGAACAATAACAATATTCTCTCCAGCTCTGATAACACACACATCCCTTTCTCAGAAACATTCGCCCTTCCTTCATAATCAAAGCAAAAGTTCACTTTGAAAGCTTTAGTTGCCTTTTTCTTCATGGATGTAATCTAGTGTCCAGTGGTTACTGAACTATGGATTCAGCCCATCTAGGTTTGAGTCCATTAGCACTTGGTGTGATCTGCCAAAGTCCACTAAGTCTCAATATACTCATCTGTGAAATGGATATAACAAGAAAACCAACATCACAGAGTTGTTCTGAAGATGAAGTACGTTAACGTAAGTATAGAGAGTAGTTTCTGGCATTTGGTAAACACTCAGTCTGTGTCAGCTGTTAGTGTCATTTATTTTCTAAGAAGTCATAAGTTTTCCTGAAATTGAGTCACCCTGTACAATTTCTCCATATTAGCTAAGCAAGAAAATTCCCTCCTTTTTACCCAAGGAGTTGATCTAGTTCCCTTCAGTAAAGGCTTTCTTCTACCCATGTTCGCCTCTTCTCAATCTAACAACTGTGTGGCTCTATTTGTCAGGGAGTCCGTCCTAACCCCATATCATACTCGCTTACCATAAAGAGAAAACATACTTCATGTATTTGAATGACTGTTGAAAAGGTGGGTGTATCTGGAGCTTTGAATAAGAGATGAAAATGTGGACTAGAGTAGAAGTAAACATTTTCTTATTTGCCCCTTCTAGAAGAAAACTTTGTCATTTGTACCATTTTATTTATTTCAGCTTTACTGAACTATGAGCTTTGTAAAAAACATAAGCTATTTAAAAGAGTAAATTGAAAATTATGGCCCTGGCTGGTGTAGCTCAGTGGATTGAGAGCGGGCCTGTGAACCAAACAACCATGGTTCGATTCCCAGTCAGGGCACATGCCTGGGTTGTGGGTCAGTTCCCAGAGGCAGACACATGAGAGGCAACCATACATTGATATTTCTCTCCTTCTCTCCTTCCCTTCCCCTCTAAAGATAAATAAATTTTTTAAAAATCTAAAAAAAGGAAAACTATGCTTCAGTCTGTTTTATTATTTTTATTTTTCAATTACAGGTTATATTCAGTATTATTTTGTATTGTTTTGGGTGAACAGCAGAGTGGTTGGTTAGTCAGTCATGTACTGCACAAAGTGGTTGCCCCTGACATTTCCAGAACCCACGTGTAACATGACTTACATTAAAAGTAAATCAGTCCTTGTCTTTACTACTTTAGTATTTTAAAGTATCAAATAAAATGAATTATTCATTATGTAATTTTCATTTGTTAAACATTCTACTGAAGCAAGTCCACCTTACCTCCAAAAATTAATTACCTTATTACTGTCATCTACAAATGTGAAGGATACCCGAGGGTTGTACTCTAAATGCTAAGATCATACTATGGCCCCACACATAATTTTATGAAAGGGCAAACTAACCTTACCAACTAGAGAGAGTGGCTACTATATGCTACTTTGGAGGGAACAAATTTATACAGATATTCATAAGGTAAGTGGAATCAAATTTGATGTTGGAAATTAAATTATGTTAAAATGCCCAGCATGCCAAAAGTATCTGGATTTTTTTCCTAAGTTTTTGAAATTATTCTAGCATAATTCCGAAAGATGCTGCAGTATATCTGAGGATCTAATCCCCCTAAAAAATAAATCAACTTTGTTGATATAATGGTTCTAGGCTTCCAGGTGAGAAGAAAGCAGTAATTTTATTTTCCACTTAACATAGAAGTTGTGATTTAGTGGCAGTCTCACAGCTATATTTCATTAAAAGGAAATGTGGCTGGCTGCATGTATATGTTAATTATCTTAACTAGTTCTTTTTCTTTCTATTAAGCAGATATTTTTCAAACTAACTTTAAAAAGCTTCAACCCGGGATAGGAAAAGATGGGGCAAAATGTGCTTTCCCATACCCTCTAGTGAGACTATAAATTGGTGTAAATTATCTGATCATAGTTTAACAGTATAGCAGCATTGCGTCTTATTTGTGGAGTAATCTTTAAAGTTGGCGTGCAAGATAAAAATCAGCCATACTCAAACTTATCCTTGAGAAACCATTTAAAGTGTCCAAAAGATATAGTATGCAGACTTGATAAATAGAAGTGAGCCCGGTTTCCCTCTAGTGTTGAACACGTTCTGGTTTCTTCGAGTGGTACACTAGATGAAGGGGTCGGCATGTGTTTAGGATCTATGATGTACAAAAAAGAATCTGACTTGAATCAATACAATGAAGCTCAGCTAGATACAATGTCATACTACAAGAGGCATGCCAACAAGAACTGAGACCACACAGACCCAAGGATCCTAGCTTATGCTGCTCTCTTTCAAGAATAAGGTCACCGACTTTGAGGGAAGTGCAGCCCATCTGTTGAACTAGATTGTACTCTTCTCACTCCTGTTATCACTTGCTGACGCTTGTTCCCCACTACAACTTTGTTGATTTCTCTGCTGTGTAATTATTCCTGATTAGACATAGTTGAATATTTCTAAGTGCGAATGGAAGATGTAGTTTCAACCATGAATTAAAAGCCATAAAACCCATAAAGATGTGTGTATCGGGGGACAGAACAATTTCAATTCTTGTAAGTTATCTTGAAATCTATAGGCAATAAAAATTCCAACAAAGTTTCATGCACAAGAACCGCCATCACAGCATTACTTATAAGATTAAATGTTAGAAAAGCCTAAATGCCCATCAATGTAGAAAAGGCTCAATGAATTATGGGATATTCACACGGTGACAATCATTGCTTTTTGTCTGCCTGATACCTTCCCACCTGCTTCATGTCATAACAGACCTCTTAGCTCAATTTATGTAATCTAGGCTATTTGTTATATACCCTGGCCATACAATTGTTCCAGGAATAAGCAAATGACCCTAATGTCCAACAGACATCTACCCTGCAATTCCTCTAATTAGAGTTACAAGAAGTCTTTTCTTCCCTGAATATGGAGACCAAAGGGTGCTGAACTGGGATTATTCGTGTCCAGGTTCCCTGCTAAACCAGGGAAATCTGTCTATACATTTGATGCTGGCGTGAAAAGTTAAATGCAAAAATGGTGATTACTGATGGGCTGAGGTTCCTCTTTTCTGTAACTCTCAAGGTCTCTTCCATAATGTGTTCCCTCTGCTTTGGTTATGTAAATCATGCTGTACTCTATCTTGTTGAAATCTAGTTCAAGTTGAATTTCAGAAACCTACCACAAGAAATCTGATTAATATGCTAATATTCTATAGAATCAAAAAAAAAACATTTTGAAGACTATTCTGAGAAAAAAAATCACAGAATAATGCAAAACAAATCAAAATGTAGATGATATGCAAAGCATGCGTGTGTGCATGCGTACATGTGGATGTGCCCAGAAAGGACTCAAGTTTAAACAGTGCTTATCAATGAGGAGTAACATTACAGATAATGTTCTTTTTTCTCCCTTTGTATTAATTAATCTTCTTCTGAATGTTTTTTTGGCATTTTTGTATTTCTTCTGTTTTTCTTTGCGGTTGTGTGTATTAAGAAATTCTCCATTCATCCTTCTTATTTCTATTATGATTAAAGTTTTCCACACTGATTTTGAAAAGATCATCGTATATTAAGGACATTAAACATTTGTTCATTTTATTGCAATAATATTTTCATTTAGTCATTTCCCATTGTATATGTTTTTACTATCATATTCTTTTTTATGATGCCTTCCATCATATACAAAACTGTCCTCTGCTCATAAATCAGCAACCAAGAACCAAATGTTTTCTACTGGACTTTTTAAAATTTTAATTCTTTACATTTACATTTTCAATTCATCCGGAATTCATTATGATGATACACGCTAATCATAACAGTGACTATTTTTAAGTGTTAGGACTATGCTAAGCCATTTACATATATTTTTATTTATTTTGACATCTGGTCAAGACTTCCTACTATTATTACACTCATTTTATAGATGAAGAAACTGAAGCTTAGAGAGGTAATGTGACAATCTGTTAGTAATTGGCCGAGCCAGAGTTCAAACCCAGGTATTACTGACTCCTACAGCTGTGCTCTCTAGGATATAATCCAGCTGCCCCCTTTTTCAGGTTCACAAAATTTCTGTTTTCAATTATGAATAGTGACCTGTATTTTTCTGAATATATTGAAGCATATTTAATCAAAGGGGAGATATTTCAGTTTCATATATTTTATGCTATTTACAAGAATTATTCTTAGAGAGCTAAACGGAAATTTCCTGCACTACTGCTTTGCAGACTCATCCACGTACGATTTGAGGAAGGGCCGGTGCCACCTGTGTCTGAAGAAAGCGTAGGTACTTCGGCACTCACCACCTCAAAACGAAGTTTGTTCTTTACTGTATAGTATGATGATGTTCTACAGCTGAGACTTTTGTTTGGTTCATCTGCCAATTTTCAACAACCCCTGCTCCCTATTCATTGTTCTGTGATTACTGAAGAGTGGGTATAGGATCCAGTAAAAGCCAAGGACGATGGGAGCTAGATAATAGACCTAAGAGTTTGCAGGCCAGTTATTCACTTTCCAATTATTAATCATTCTGATGTAAAACTATTTGGTTGCACTGATATACAATATATGAACACAGCATTTTTTTTTAGTTTTTCACTAAATAATAATGAGGATCATACTGTTATAAGGCCACAACCACAAAGAAAAAAGCAAAACACGGAAGACCAAAAGTACTCAGAAGAGGATTAAAATAAAGAGAAAATTAGCTGTCACCCTTATTAAATAACCACAGTTTGAATCCCTGTGATGTGTTAAAAAAAATTAAACTAACTGTTTTCTTCTTCATTATGACCTCATAGTTCCTATTCCACAAGTCCACAAAGGGAGTAAGGTTTAAAAATATAAAATCTTTTCTCTTTAAAAAGTATGTTTTAGCCATCTGAGTCCTAAAATCATAGACAAGGATTTGTTTTTAATTCCTCATGAAAAGTAGGGTAAGGTAGCTAATGAAGGAATGCATAAAATTTTGAGAGGACATTTATCCTTTAAAAATGGGCAAAAATGCTTCCTAGG
Source organism: Carollia perspicillata (assembly GCA_004027735.1). Taxonomy (NCBI): domain Eukaryota; kingdom Metazoa; phylum Chordata; class Mammalia; order Chiroptera; family Phyllostomidae; genus Carollia; species Carollia perspicillata. Next base: position 6,883 of record PVKM010000234.1, read on the forward strand.
TACAAGACAAGACTTCATGGGGTCCCTGATTTATGGCCGTACCACCTCCGTGATGCTGAGATTCATTGGTGGTTCAGGGGGTTTCTGCCTAATCCCTCTACGCACAAGTACCCCATCAATCTTTAATCTTTTGATCATTTCATTACAGGCTGCAAAGCAGTGATGTTCTCTCAGGCCTCCTGCATTTCTTCTAAGTTGAAACTATTCCTCAAAAGTCAGTTTTCCTTATTTCCAATGCAATGAGCCTAAAATGCAGCTGGTGCAGAAAAGGAAGATCACATGTGTATTTCTCTCCCTTGGTCCTTTTTCAAAATAATGAGATGGGATCTTAGTAGCCTCCAATGATGACTAGCAAGGTATTTTTTAGTATTTCATGAACTGATGAGTTTTAAATATTTGACGTGTCCCAATTCATTGTAGTTGTTACTCTTATTGATGCTCAGACTGTCTCAGCTTATGCTCTGCCCTCATTTTTAATTGAAGACAGAGAGCATTGCATGCATAGCTCCTTCCCTGCAGGAGATAACGAGGTGCTGATAAATCCAAGTGATGCTTTAAAAAAAAAAACCTGCCATGGTAGATAAGGAGAAAGTATATTTTTATACTTATGTGGTGAGGAAAGCATTACTTGAAATTCTAACCACTCTATTTCATAGAAAGGGGTCAGGTTAAAACAAGAGGTCGTTTGGAAATCTGTATCTAAGGAGACAGATAAAAAACATGTTTGGGGTGGGCTCTCTGAAAATGAGAAGCTCTCATGAGGGTTTTAATGTATAATAAACAGCAAAATATAATAAAAATAAATTATATTTATTTTTATTTTGACAGCCCTGGTTGGTGTAGTTCAGTGGATTGAGTGCCGGCCTGTGAACCAAAGGGTTGCTGGTTCAATTCCCAATCTGGACACATGCCTGGGTTGCGGGCCAGGTCCCCAGTGGGGAGCGCGTGAGAGGCAACCACACACTGATGTTTCTCTCCTTCTTTCTCCCTCCCTTCGTCTATTTCTAAAAATATAAAAAAATAAGCCCTGGCTGGTGTGGTTCAGTGAATCGAGCATGGGCCTGCAAACCGAAGGGTCGCTGATTCAATTCCCTGCCTGTCAGGGCACATGCCTGGGTTTTCAGCCAGGTTCCCAGTGTGGGGCACATGAGAGACAACCACACATTGATGTTTCTCTCTCTTTCTCCCTCCCTTCCCCTCTCTCTAAAAATAAATAAAATCTTTAAAAAACTAAGAAAAAGAGTTTATAAATGAATGATTGAATGAATGATGACAAATCACCAGGGTATGAAAGCAGTACATACTTATTACAGTCCTCATTTTACTTCATGAGAAACCACCGACCATCCTGAGCCTTCCTTTTTCCCTAGGAATCTCTTTCTCTAAACCATGTGCTTCCTCATCAGCCTTCTATTTCTTACCTACGGGACTTCCTCAATCTGTGCACTTTGACAGCACTGGCCTCTCTCTCCTTTCCTTGAATAACTATATCCCTTTCACATCTTTCCAAAGCATTTCTGAGTTCCCTGTGATATTTTGTTCCATCTCTAATTTATCCCCAATTGCCTGTCCCATCTTTCAATCACCTACATGAAATTCCTACTAAAAGTTTACCTCACTCTTCGAATACTTTTTTTTTCTCGGAAATCTGTGCTTTCTCTTCTTTTTCTATTTCTCTTCATGACAGTGTCATCATCCCCATTATCTAGATTCAGAAACTTTGAGGTTCTTTTTATTCTTCTTGTTCTCTTATAGTCAATCAGCCACAAACTTTTGCAGTTAGCTTCCTCAGGTAACCCCTTATGTAAACCCAATCATCCACATTATGAATTTGTGGTCCACCAACCCAGGTCCTCATGGTCCCCTGCAATGACGCATGCTGTAGCTTGAGTCATTTTCATTTTTAACCTAGCTGGCTCACGTTAACAAATAAGTTCCATAAATAATATCTTCCCATTTATAATATGTCAGTCATCCCACAGAGCCAAAAATGTCATGGCATGCAATAATGGTCAACTGGCTTTTCAACAGCTTTATATGCTTGCCTTTGGTCTTTGCAACTAAACTGTAAAGTGTGTATCTTTGTATATGACAAAACGAAAAACAAATGGGATGTTGGGCAGGGAGATTGAAAAAAGACAGGAAGATACAAATAATTAGAAAAGGGAAAAATGTGCTACATGCATGCTTTTAAAAAATATATTTTATTTATTTATTATTAGGGAGAGGGGAAGGGAGGGAGAAAGACAGGGAGAGAAACATCCGTGTGTGGTTGCCTCTCACACACCCCCTACTGGGGACCTGGCCTGCAACCCAGGCATGTGCCCTGACTGGGAATCAAACCAGCGACCCCCTGGTTCACAGGCTGGTGCTCAATCCACTGAGGAACACCAGCCAGGGTTATATGCATGGTTTCATTTGTTCTACTCCGTGATTCTACAAGACAGATGCTAATCTAATACTAGCCCATTGTGTAGATAAGAGGTCGAAGAGGGTATAGGAGTGATAGATGGTGATGGAAGGAGGTTTAACTTCAGGCAGTGAACACACAACACAGTATACAGATGATGTATTGTGCAACTACACACCTGAAATCTGTGTAATTTTATTCACCAGTGTCACCCCAATAAATTCAATTTAAAAAATGACAAGCAGAGACAAGACGTGTTGTGTGGAATGGTGAATAAAGAATAAACTATAAAACAGCCTATGTATGTTGAGCTCTGAAGACCAGTGAGAGCCCCTGTGGCACCTTGGGGGTAAACTGGAAACAGGAGCCTCTCTTCCAGACACTGCTGGAAACCATCACACTACACAGACAAATCTGCGGCATCTCCAAGGTAGAGGCAGCTCTTCAAACTGCAGTGCACTCCCTGCAGGCCCTGAGCAGCAGCGCGAGTTAGACTCCAAGACGGTGCTATCACTGCTAAGTCATGTCTGTCATCTGGGCCTCTCTTTCCAAACGTGTAAGAGAGGCACACTAATTCCTACTCTAATTGCTTCACTTGATTATTGCAAAGATAAAAGTAGTCAGTGACCCGAATTGGCGTGGAGTGAAGGCTGGAAAAAAATCAAGCTGTGTTTAAAAAAAAAAAAAAAACATTAAGAGCATTTGGAACTGTTGGAACTGTAGGAATTAGGAAGTGCTGAGATGTCTGTTGTTACATTTTTGTATTTTTATTTTGTTGTCGTGTGTTGTTTGATGTTGGTGGTAAACTGATTGTGAGAAAAGAGGTAAAGGCTGTAAGAGCGGAGATAAACGAAGGAAAGGCAAAAGATAATGGAAGAGTAAAAGAAATATGAGAAAATCTTCATTGTAAGTTTACCTGCTAATTTGTCTACTGTGTCCCCTGCAAGATTAAAAAAAGAAGAAGATGAAAAGAAATAATTACACTCATGGGAAGATATGATTATATAACAACATTAATAATAGCCAAGATGTACTGGACTATACATATCTAGGCATAATGCTAAATACATTCTTACAGTTGCTTTACTCAATAAGTCTACAAGGTAGATGCTAATACGAGCCCATTGTGTAGATGAGAAAAATGAGAAGCAGAGGGAGGACGTGAAAATAAATTTTCTACCTCTAGAGGCCCCTCTTCAATGAAACTAGGCTGTATCCTGAAGAGTTGCCTCACAGGGAAGGAGTGTTACAGTCTAGCAAGAAATAAAATTAAGATCTGCTTATTAATTCAATTGGAATGAATCCAAGATGCACAAATGCATGAATTCGAATGCCAGGAAATAAAAAGGTTGATGTAAGTTCTAATTCAGCATGAAAACAAAAACTTCTTTAGAGACTCTACAGGAAGAAAAGGGCCAAGCTTTAGGAGCAAGAGAGAAGGATTATGATATTATTTTTAAAATGTGATCCGGTCAAAGTTGGAGAGAGTTGGAGAAGGAGGCTGCAGAACACACTTGTGAAGGAGATGACAAGCTGGGAAGAGCGCTGACCAACTGCCAAGAGATTTTCATTAAGTTTCGGAGAAATATTATTACTACCACATGAAAGGCAGCTAAAGACTTGATATAGCTGTCACTTGCTAGGTCACTTAATTGTAGAATACAATCGAGAGACATGGTTTCAGCCTGAAGTACAGGGACACCCGAGAGCCTTGTGATAGAAGAACCATTAGTAAAAATAAAAAGTAAATGTCCAAGGACATATAATATTAAGGTCATCCTTCACTGTGAACAAATATGTTCCAATAAATTGCTTGTTCAAACATGTATAAAGCATTGCTCTTCACACATGGTTACTGTAGGTTTTTATTGGGTATAAGAACTGTTTTTAAGAAGACTATAATCTATTGAAAACATTCACTTGTAAAATGTTTACATAACAAAACAAATCATATTCTGTATGAATGTATCCCTTCTATTCTAATCCTGGCTTGAAAGGTTTTTTTTTTTTTTAGAAAAGTGGCTTATGAAATAGGATATCAAAATTAAATAATTAGAGATGCACCCCTCACCAAAATATACTGTTCCTTAAACAACCTATTGTATATCTACATTCCATGAACTGCACCTTTTCAACCTCTTTAACCTCTTGTGGACACCTGTTTATCACTTGTCCAGAGTTTCATAAGTTTACTACCCACTGGTTAAAATAGAACTTCCTTTCATTTTGTCCTCAATGCAATTCTTTCAAGCCTCAGGGAGTGCTTCTTAGTTCTAGTATTGTGGCTTTGGTAAATAAGAATGTGTTGACCTTATTCGTACAATTTTTGATTTTATCACCTTTGATCTTATCTTCTCTGAAGCCTCATTTTTAAAAAAGAAGGTGTTATTTTTTTTAAGTTTGTCCTAATATAGAAGTTTTCTCCCCCAACATGTTCAGTCCACTTTATAATTCAGTAGATTATACCCAACTCTAGTTTTCCTTTTATTTGCAGCTGTAGAATTGCAATGGTTTTGTGTAAGCAGTATGTTTACCAGATTATTCCTAAGATATTTTATGTCAAGAATTCTGTACCTCCACTATTATTAGCCTGCTCTACTTCAAAATGATTGAGTGTCTTAAGTTTGGGTCTTAAAATCACCTGTATTTGTTGTCTACCTTTTCTCCCTTGCTAATTTCATTATTCCCATCTGTCTAAACACCTCCTTTATGTTGATGAGTCCCAAATTCATATTTCTAACACAAAATGCCCTTCTAAATTCTAATCTCATATAGCCGACTACCTTCTTAACATCTAAATGTCAAAGACTATTGAGGTTCTTAAACTTTATGTAACTAAAAGAAGCTTTTTGATTACCGTCCTACAACCTGCTCTCCCCCATCATTTTCTGTAACTGTAAGTGACGCCATGAGCCAACACATAAGTCGAGCCAAGAACCTAGGGATCCTCCTCGTTTTTCTACCCGACATATTCCAGACAGTGCTGCAGACCAGCTGTCCCAACCATTTGCATGTCATGCGACACAGAAGTGAACTAAAGCGGCTCCTGAAGACTGGAGGTAACCAGCCTGGGAGTCTGGGCTGCCCCAGGTCCCACGCAGCCACGCTGAGATGATCAAAGCCACGGTGCCCCATTAACCTGCTTGTACCCCCCCGTTGAGAAATGCTGTCATAAGTTTTACATAGAAAACACATACTGAACTGAACCCCCTTTCCCCATCTTCATTGCCAGCACTCTTATAATCCCTCCAGTTCAGTAACCTGAGGTAAGTTGGGAACCCCAAGCACCGGTGCTAAGTGGTTTCTAGATATGCTTCGATATTTTTCCCAGGGATATGTTTCTTGGAGCTCCAATTCTTCCCATGAAGCATCCAGGCTTATTTTTTCTGGCATTCCTAGCAATGCCGTGAGGTATCTACTTGACTTTAATAAGTCTCCTTCTGCATAAACTAACTAAAATGATATTCTAATACTGAGTCCTTGGCTGAGAAGTCACTGAGGCAAAGAAGCTTTTCCTCACCCCCCAAACCAGGGTAAAAGCTCAAGTCAGTCTAGGCCAGCACCATGATTTATTTTCTCATAACACTTGTCAATACCACATATTTCCTAATTTATTTATTTGTTGTCTCTCACCTTCTAGCTTCACAAAATGAAGAATCTTTTATGTCGTTTTCATCACTTCCACCCCAGTGCTTATTAGTACCTATAAATCCTTGGTAAATGAACTTATAGTAATCATTATTACCATTTTAAGCACAGTCACACACTGGGATCACCTTTTGAAAGTAGTACCCAGCATCATAAGGACCCTTTTTCCAGTCTACATAAGCATCAGTCAGCTTGGTGATTAAAAGCAAAGGCTCTGCCCTGGCTGGTGTGGCTCAGTGGACTAGCATCAGCCTGCGAACCAAAGGGTCACCGGTTCAATTCCTAGTCAGGGCACATGCCTGGGTTGCATGCGGACCTGGTCCCCAGTAGGGAGCATATGAGAGGCAACCACACATTGATATTTCTCTCCCTCTCTTTCTCCCTCCCTTCCCCTGTCTCCAAAAATAAATAGATGAAATCTTTTTTTTTTTTAAATACAGGCTCTGATGTGACCTTGGGCAAGTTACCAAACACTCTGAGCCTTACTTTCTACATCTTATATAACATTGTCATGCAGATTAAATGACTTAATCTAGGCAAAATTCTTAATTAGGTCCAAGAACACTGAACACTTTAGCTTTTTTTTTTAATCCCATAGCACAGAGATCATTAACTACTACTGATTCAGCCCTGTCTGTCATAAGTATATGGCAAGATGGAAACTCGTCTCACCTTTCAAGAACTTAACAGTACAGATATAGAGATATGTACTTTGAAAAGGAACCTGGAATGAGTGAATGAATGAAAGAATGATGAAAAGAGAAAAAGAAAAGGAGAGCAAGAAAGGGGTATAAACAAAAAAGGTCTAAAAAGTGGTTGGTAGAAGTAATTTGCATTGAAAAGAGTCAAGTATATTGAACATATTAAGAAATATTAAGACCTGAAGAATTCATCACACTCATATAAGTATAAAGCAAGATACCATAGTTGACCATGAGAGCAAATACATATAGGTTGAGGAATTTCAGAAAAGTAAATAAATAAGATGAAATAAAAGGTGTGCACACAAAAAAGGAACCAGTGATAGAAAAGACAAGAAAAATGTTGGGAGTATCTGGAATCGCAAGGGAGTTTGTGTTTGTATATTATCCCATCAGTGATGTGGCACTGAGGTTGTAAAACCAGGCAGAAGTAGGTGTTCTAGCCTAGGCACAATGCAAATCGTAGCCTCAATACAGCCCTATGAGACAGGTTCCAGTAAGTCCATTGGTAAGTGAACTAAAGATCAACAACTACAAGACTTGTTCTAGGTCTTACAACTAGTAAGGAATAGCGTACAGCTTTATGTTGACATCTGTATGAACATCACATATATGTTTTCGGCAATATTGTGAAAATGACACTTTTTAAAAATCATGTTTAGACTGGGCTTCGTGATTTGAAAAGCGAGAATCTAGAGAAATGGAGGTAATAATGACACCATTGAAAGGTTTAAAAATATGAAGTAATAAGTGTTTGAACTAGGGTAATACCCATGTGCACCAAAGTATGGTGAGAAGAGAACAGAATTAGAACTAAACCAGAATCATAAATCCTACTTGTGAAAAGAGATGATCTTTCTGGTTTGAGATTCAAGGTTTAGTTCTGTAGACTGAAAAGGGAGGAAGCCACATTTTGAAAGGCCCATCAAAGATAAGGAAGAAACCACACACAAAAACAGCTACAATTCTGTGTTAATAATTAAAATCTAAGTCAGTAATAATACTTTACAGAACACGGTGCTCTACTGTATATTATGACATTTGATTTATATCAAAACCCTAAGGTAAAGGAATTACTGTATCCATTTGATAGGGAAAGAAATTGGGGTTCCTAAAGATTAAGTAGTGACTGGATAAATAATAGAACCCAAGCCTTCTCACATTGGTATGGTCTTTTGAGCTATCAAGATGCCTTGGCAACTCAAATTGGGCTACTATTTACCATGCGGTATTATAGAATCCAATGCTCTGGCATCTGTACAAGTGAAATTATTTATCTGTAACATACAATCTCCTTAAGTGTCTGTTGAACGCTTATGTAATTACCTTACTGTCCCTTGTGGTAACAGCTATTTGTAATATGTACTCTACACTTCTTGGGAAAGAATGTACAATATATCTCTTGCCCTTCTTCTCAAAAAAGACTCGGACTTACTTCACCAAGTAATTCTAAAACGCCCATTGTGTTTTCCACTGCACAATGATGATCGTATGATTTGACTACTTCAAAATAAAATTTGAGTGTAGAAATCTAAATGCCTTCCCATGAAGACTACAGAAAATGAAATTAGAAAAATACATTCTTACCTTTCTATTCCTTGTATCATATACAGCGACAACATACACAAGTAGAACTGGGGACCTACTGTCTCCTTATCTGCACAGAATAGGCAGTAAAAAGCATCATTCTTGGTCCAACCTTTGGCTGCCATCTTACTCAGGGTTAGCTTTGAGAAGTCAATTACAGATTTTAGTGCACTTTACTAGTATTTTAAGTCATTTAGCCCAATAAAACTTAGTTCAACTATCATCTGCTAGTTGTTGGGCATTTTATTTTTACAAGCATAGATTTCCATATGTAAAATCTTACTTTCAGATCATGTCCAAATGAGATGTTCTTCCAGTCTCTTTGTAGAAAATGGAAATTTGTCATTATTACTGCCCAACCTAACTATTCACGTATACCAATTTAACTTCAGTCTGAAAATGCTAATCGTGTAGTCTAAAGAATATCCCCATTTTGGAAAGAAAGAATACAAACCCCTGCTTAGGAAGGAAAAATAGGAATTCAGAATTATGCATCTCTCGTGAAGAATGGAATCAGCTTTAACTAACGAGAAATTATGAAACAGCCACTTGGACAAAGTCTTTGTTTATTCAAGAACCGTGTTGCAAAATTTCTTTCTTTGTGCTGACAGAAAAGCTAAAGGATGCAAAACACTTACATGGCATAGCAAAAAAAAAAAAAAAAAAAAAAAAAAAAAAAAAAAAAAAAAAAAAAAAAAAAAAACAGAAAAGAAAAGAAAAAGAAAAAGAAACAGCCTATTTGCTAAATTGAGATTAAGATCTCAAGTAAGATTGGATTTGACTGCATTCTATTTTATATCACAGATTACACATCTTCATTTTGCTTTTTGGCATTCAACAAAATGAGATAAGGAATCTCTTGGCAAATTGTTTCACTAGAGTCTATTTACCCATCTAAATATTTACATAGACTTCAAGGTTTGTGAAACATGTCTAGCTAATTACTTGTAAGCACAAAATATGACTCCTTCCCAGAGAGATCTTCCCGAGCCACTGTAGAGAGTTGCAACAATCAACAATCCTTTCCAGATGCTCCTTACTGCTCACCTCACTTCCTTCTTACCCCCATAGCATCTATCACCGACTGATCCACTTCATATTCACTTCTTTTGGAGGTAAGATCCATGAGGTCAGAAACTTGGTTTTGTTCTTTGTCATATCCCCAAAAGAGTGCCTGGCCCATAATAGGTACTTAATAAAAATACTTGTCAAACGAGTACGATAGATAATGTTAACATGAACTAGACTTGTGAAACTGAGTTTTTGAGCCAAATTTTTACGTTTTATGGGCTATTCTGAACAACATAAATTAGTTTTTGATGATGTTTTAAGATTTTTTTTAATGTTTGCATGTTTAGAAGAGTTAAATATTTGAAAACATATGTAAAGGAAATGATATTTGTGGAAATCATTTTATGGCTAGAAAATGCACTTCTCACCACTTTGTTTACTTCTGCTTCCATAATTATCTGAATACATCGTTTCATTTCCTTTGTCTTTTTCTTTGGTTTCTTTGCCAGTCTGCCTCTTTCTTTCCTTCTTTCTTTGCTATTTTGGCTTTTAAACAAAATTTCTTACACTTCCAGTTGACTGTGAAGTATAGGAAGACTGGAACAGGACTTGACTCATTCAATTTGTGTAAGCAGGGACTAGCGGGATGCCTAGCACACGAGAAGCATGGGATGCATTTCTTAAATTAGTTGTTTTGTAATGAGAGAGTTATAGATCCAAATTTCAATATTACATATTTGTTGGGACTCAAAAAACAAAACACTCGAGAAAAAAAAATCATATATCTTACCTAAGCAGCTCTACATGAAAACAAAATGTCAAAGTTTAAAAAACATTAGGCTATAACTTTCCCTTGGAAATAACCAATTAAGTTGGTGCGTTATTACTCTAAATCTTTGCTCTTTTTATAGAGAGATGCTCTCTCCATGGAGAAAGGAAAGGACAGCAGATATATTGAGGGCTTGGTGACCACCTCCATATCTCCTCAGTCTCTCTAAACCCCCAGATCGCTTTGTTAAATGTTTTATAGAACTCATTCTTTGTCGTCGTCAAAGAAGTTAGTGAGATGGAAGGAGCCATGACACTTGGTAAAAGAAGAACTAAGAAAATCCCCTAGTGGATAGACCTCCTATGCATCACACAGTAATATCCATGTAAAACTTATAGCTGAAAGAAAAAATAATAAAATGGACATTTCCTCTCCAGTATGAAACAAAGCATAACCTGACCTCAGCCAGTGTTGATATATCAAGCTCGTTCTGTCTATTTTTTTCCTCCAGAGAATGTTCATGCTCCTGGGATAATGAACAATTGTACAGGCTAGCTTAACAGTGATAGTCTTTAAGTACAATGGAGAAAGTTAAAGGTCCACCATTAGCACAGACTTTATTTGGCTTTGTAAGTTTGGGACATAAACTAAGCCATTTTAATGTTGAATGTGCATATGTTCTATGCGACTGTAGGAAACGAACCATGCAAATTAAAAGACAAGTAAAAGTATCAGAAAGCAAGCAAACGTTTTTATGAATCTTCTCTCTGAGTCACTATTTTTTTTTCTTTTCTTTTTTTTATTGTTTTTCAGTACAGTTTTCTGTCTTTTACTCCCATCCCATACCACCCCCCAGTGGTCTGAGTCACTATTTAATGATCAAGAATTATACACATTCCAATTTCCCATTACTTCTTTCCAGTTCGATCATTTGATTCAGAAAATAAATGTTTTCTTGTCATATATTGCTTTGAATTTCTTCTAGAAACATAAAGGGTGGTGGTCCTGGCCAGGGAGCTCATGTTGGTTAGAGCACTGTCCTGATATACAAAGGTGGAGGGTTTTGTCCCCAGTCAAAGCACATACAACAATCAACCAATGAACAAATGGGTGTCTGTCTGTCTGTCTGTCTCTGTCTCTCTCTCTCTCTCTCTCTGTTTCTGTCTCTGTCTCTCTCTCTCCCTCTCTCCACTGTTTACCCATAAGGAAGGAGAAATGAGAGAGATAATACTTTAAATCATTAATTCTACAAAATTTCTTTTTGAGATAGTTTCCTACTATGCATTATATTTTGTTTGTGAGACTGTTTAGTTCCATTTGCTTTGTCTCTTAGGGCAACTTACTCCCAAAGATTCTCAGGAATCTTCCTGAAAAATTATGTCGGAGTAAAAAATACTAAGACAAATAGATTGGAGCATGAAAACTTAACATTGCTCTGCCAGAAAGCATGATAGATGCTTTCTGCCCTTCAAGACTTCGCAAGCTGGTTGAGGAGATAGAACGTGTTTATATGAAACAATGGGACTCATTATAAAAGTGATAGCTCAACTGCATACAGAGAAAATAAGTGCTACACCAATTACGAGGAACAGGTAATCAATAGCAAGACTGTAGAAGGAACACTTCCTGGGTGACGCAGAGCTTGATGGAGAGGCCATGTTTGGTGAGATTAAGAGAAAGTATTCTACATGAGGAAAGCAACGCTGACTGCTATGGTCAGGAAAATTCATGTTGAACTATGCCTCTGTAACTAGCAAATGAAAGTAATAGACAACATTAACTGTTATGGCATGTATGCATCTTGCATAGTGTCTGCATTTATGGATGACCCGCCTCAACATAATATTTGTAGGGGAGAGGAAAAAACCAACTAAGTAGTCATTTAGTCACTCATTCAGCCTACATATATTTATTGCGGGCCTACTACATGACAGATACTGATCAACCAGTGAATAAAAAAATGTTCCATTCCCTAATGGAGCTAACTTTCTAGTGGGAGAAGACAGATGAAAAATAACAGACATAATAAAAATGCAAATTGCACATGACGAGGGAAGTTATACTAAACTCTAACGCTGAGTAGGGAAGATGAGAAGTGTTAGAGGTGGGAGTGGAGGGTTGGAGGGTTACAGTTTAGAACTGTGGGATGTGCCACACTAAAAAAATGGCATTTGGGCAGAGACCTGAAGGCGGTAAAGGAATTAGAGGATTATATATGGGGAAATTGTTTTAAGCAGAGGGAACAGAAAGTGCAAAAGGCGGGAGCATGCCTCGCATGTTTAGGAACAGTGAGGAGGCACTGTAGCTACAGTAGCACAAGTGAAAAGGAAAGCAAGAGGAGCCAGCCCGAGACAGACAACGGAGGCCATTTCATATAGGGCCCTGTAAGCCATTATAAAGACTTCGGATTTTACCTTAAGTCAATTGGAATCCACTTCAGAATTTCAAGGACAGGGCTGATGTGATTTTACTGGCATTTGGCTCCTGTGCAGAGAATAGATCAGAAGGAGAGAAGAAGAGAAGCAAGCAGACCAGATATCGCTCCAGTAATCCAGGAGAGAGTCGACAATGATTTAGAGTGAGGTGAAAGTAGTTACGTTAGTAGGCAGAGGTCACCGTCTTGATCTACAGTGATGATGAAGACAGCAACACGAGGGCTGTTTGATGTGGAGCCGGGCAGGAAGAAAGGAGCAAAGGAGAACTCGAAAGTGTTCGTCCAGAGCAACTGGGAGGGCATGGGTGGAACCGGCTTTGAGGGGAATGTCAGCTATTCAGGTTTTGGACATTTTAAATGTCAAGTGTCTATTAGTCTTCCAAGTGAGAATATTAAGTAAGGAGTTAGATGCACAAGTCTCAAATTTGGGAGAGGAGTTGGAAACCGACATCAACTAGCCAGGTGTCAGCCATAAAATGGTATTTTAAACCAACCCTAGTACTGGGTGACATGACCAAGGAAGTGAGTTGAGAATAAAACCAATCAATGAATCTGACCTCTTCCACCATTAAGAGATCTACAAGGTGAGACAAAACCAGCAAAGACAACAGAGAAGGAACAACCAATGAGTTTGGAAAGAAAAAACAAGCCCATGGTTTCTGAAAGGCAGGTGAAGACAGTATGTGTCAAAGAAGTAAGTGATCAACTGTTGTGGACAGGTAAAGGTAAAATAAACTCTGAGAACTGGATTGCGTTTAGCAATGCAGAGGTCATTGTAGTCACTGGCGAGAACAGTTTGGTTGGACGCAATTCTGCAAACCAGATTGGATTCGCTTTAAGAAAGGAGAAGAGAGAAAGTATAGGCAACTCTTGTTGTACTGCAAAGTGGAGAAATGAAATAGGAGGAGCTGAGGGAAATGTATGTGACAACAGTGTTAAGATCATTATTAAGATTAGAATTGGTGTGGTAGTACTATTATTTAAAGCATTGTTAGCATACAAAATCATTGGTAGAAGTGTTAATAATACTAAATATTCGATAAGCAGTTTCTGTTTCTAGTATTGTCCCAGGCATGCATATGTGCGTACGTATGTATGTATGTATATGTGTACGTCATAAATTGGTACAGCCACTTTGTGAAACAGGCCCTACTGCTAGCCCATTTTGCCTCGTGCACAGGCCCAGTGTCCTCACACAGGTAGCAAATGGCAGAGCAAGGATTCAATTCAACTAACTTGGCTCCAAAATGTGTGTGTTTAGAACTAGACCATCCTGCTACTGTATTATGAAACAAATAATGAATACAAATGAGGTATCAGAAAGGACACTTAAACTACTTAGGAGCTCAAATCGTTCTAATGGCCTCCATTAAGAAAACAGGTGTTTATAAAACTCTTCTGATATACATTATACTTCATCTATTAACAAACCTCTGACATATACTGCAAAAGGGTTCACGCAGTAACAAAGGTTAACCTGAGCCTCTTTATATATTTACAAAAAGTAAAATTCTACCTCTTTCACAGTGTTCATGGATTTAGAATGTTCTCCCAACAAAACCCCAATCAGATTGTTTGCCACAAAATAATGCAAATTAGAACTGGATATATGAAGAATAACTCTCCTAAAAATAAAACTTTCAAAAAACATCTAAAGAGGAAATGTTCTTACACATGACTACGTTATTTAATGATCTCTTCATAGTTCAGTATAATTACTACAATTTCTTGTTTACTCAGAGCAACTTCCACTCGGACAAATGTAACCTACTCTCAGGCCTCCTGAGCTATTTCCCCTTCAGTCCAGAGTCTGCCTGTTGAAAAGATCTTTTTTAAAGTAGGTCATCCTCTGCCTTAAACCTCTTAACCAGCCTTGCCTTTTTTTTTTCCTGCCTCACACTGCAGTTCCTTATGATTATCTTCAGCGCCCTCATCCCTGCCTGTAGCATGGCTTTGATTTTTGCCCCAGTTTTCCGGGCGTAACTTCTAAATAGCGCCTTTATCACCTTCCTCCGCTCTGGTCTCATGCTGCCCCTGTACCTCATTCAGCAATATCCTTTGATATCTTTCTTGAAAAATTCTATTCCCTTTGAGATCCTTCTTGAAAAATCTTTTTATTAGGAGAGTTGTCTGGGGTTAGGAGGTAGGGGAGAAGAAGGGAGAAAAGAACATAGGCGGGGGACAGTTGGGAAAAGGACAAAGGCCCCGTAGTATTCTTTGCTGCGTAACTCCTCACTTAGCAGCCACCTCACACTCTCTTGATCCAGACTTTGCCTGTCCCTCCCTCAGCCAAAGACCCTTCACAGACTGTTAGGAAATGAATGTGCCATCAAATTGGCCTTTCTCACCATTCAGCTTCATCACTTCATCTCAGCTTTTTAACCTATCATTCAGAATACTAGGAGCTCTTCAAACAAGACGAAATATAATGGCATAACAGAAGCGCCTTTCTCCTTTTTTTCCCCCTCCACATTTCACCGTCAAAGTAGTGAGAAGTTAACATGGCAACAAAAGCTGACTTCACTGACAGCGGAGAAAATGGAAAACTACTAGCCAGTAGTCAGTCATTGTCTTTTTAATACAGTCACTTGATTTTCCACAGCCCGGCCTACCAACACAGTTACATACGAATATTTCAAAGGAAATATGTTCCTATGTTTCCTTCTATGTTCAAGGAAAACACTTGTATGCTGTCTCTAGCTGGTTTTCTGTTTTTAGTTATGAAAAAGAAAAAAAAAACTAACATTAAATGGAGGACAAATACATGTGACAAATATTCTTTTCAAAGAGCATATCTGCTATCGTAATTGTATACAATTAAAAGCTTTGAGGCTGGTGTTCCTATTTTGAGAGCTCTTAATATGGAGGCATCTTTATTACATCAGCCACCCACTAGTTGATCACTAACACATCAATTAATCTTTTTCATGGTGAGCATCCTCACATCTGAGTCACTTCCTACTCATTGTCATTTTGCCAACCCTTAAATTGATCTCTGTGGCCCTAAGATCAATTACACTTAAACCAATGTGTGAAGCCTGGCATGTTCATTAATTAGAGTCAAATTTATACTTTTGTAATTGAGACTAATTATTTGTTTGGTTTAAGTAAGTTGTTAGGCATTCATTAAAGCCACTGGTCATAGGCATTGAATGAACATTGTTTCAAAGTCTATACATATTAAAACATCAGGCCTAGGACTTCACAGAAAGGAGGTCTTTCAGAACTGACATCTGTAAATAAATCTTAGGATCTGACCCAAGTTAATGAATGGATAAAAAATAATGAAAATTATGGCATGACTTAGCATTTCCTTAACAAAAGCATCACACCTCACAGTTCAACATGTATAATTCATTATCCAAGAATTGGAAAATAATGTTATTTTCTTTGTTCATTTTACTTACATGGTAGTTTTGTCAACCAGACACACTTATGAAATAAGTATACTTATTCTAGGTTAGATAATACTGTAGAAAATATAGCAAAAATTTATTTAAATAATCATTAATTCTGAAGTACTTCTCCTCTGAACATGTAACAGCCAGAGACCCAGTAATACAAAGGGAAGGAAATGATTTAGAAATTAAAATTTTTTATAATCCTTCCTAACTATACACAATGCCTTATGTATAAAAGATGCCTATGTTCAAGAACTGGTACTTCAGGTCATCTAATGTATTGAGGCCAATATGGGCTGATAGATAAAGCAGGGGAATTTCCAATAATGAAAACTGTCATTATCATGCTGCAATCTCAAAGTTCTCAGCGGAACAGCTGAGACAGCAATACAAAATAGATGAGCTTCCCAAACAGCAGTGTGTTACTGGCTTTACAAATGCCACGACAAACCCAAAACCGGTATTTCAAAAATCGTAATTGAGACTAAAGAGGAAAATCGCCTTTTAGAAAGTATCACAAAACAATATCAAGCCATGATCGCATAGTTTTTTAAAGAAAAATGTTAAGTAAGATAAGTAATGCCTAATAATCAAGGTACAGTACTAAGATGCGTTACTACGGTAGTCATTGGTTGACTTTTGTATGTTCAACTCATTCTCTTGCTCATTATATTATCTCTACCTACAATGACCAGTTCATGTGCCAAATTTAGACTTTCATATATCAGCTAAAGAACAAATATTTCAAGCCTTGGCTTGCAAGCGCCACTTACCCACAAGTAATTCCATAGCTAAGGTGGTCATTTTTACTTGGAAAGTGGTGATTTCTAATTACTTCAATGTTTTATCTCCGTGTTTTGCAAATTGTGACCCACTGGGCACTGGAATTCCCTCTTGGAGTAGAAAGAGAGCCAAGTTTGAGTCTCCCAAACCATATTTCATGTAGATTATATCCCCTTCCCTCTGTGAAACATACTGTGAATGTAGTTAAGACTTCCTTTGAGGAAATGATTCCACTGCCTTAAAACAAAAACGAAGAAAGAAATTATAAAAAAAGGTAATGAGGGGAAGAAAGAAGAAAGGAAAGCAGGAAGAAAGGGAGGGAAGACAGGAGGAAAGACGGACAAGGAAGATGGGGAGGAAAGAAAATAAGGGTGTACATGTAAAGAAGGTTTTATAGGGAAGTCACTGGCTTATGTGTTACCTTCATTCACGTATAAAGTTAACAAGACAATGGAAAGTGGACCAGCAATAAGATACATGTCTTACAAACTTGCTACAATTCATTCACTGATTCATTTAGGCCTGGTTATCGTGGCACTACTCAGCATAACCCTGAAGGGTGCTTCTAGCTCAAGAGCATCATGTGGGGTTGGCTGAGGTAGTCTCAGGGCCTAAAGCATATGCCGTCATCTCCAACTGTCCACAGCTGCTTCCTTCCCCTCCTTCCAACGAGGTCTGATCCCAAAGGCACATTCTAATCAACATTCAGCACAGTCAACTGCAACTTAGAATCTGCTCCCTGGGGAACACAACCTACACTACTCGTATATTCTTTATACATAAAGATACATATATACTTCTTGTAACAGAGTATGAGTTCTATTATTATTCAGAAAATCATTTTTTATCTTCAAGAAGACCCAGGTTAACAATTCTTCAGACAGAAGCAATATTTTAAATTTTCCAAATGCTATTACGTGAGCAATGGCTAATTGCAAGAGACTGCATACGAAGCACAGTAGGGCCCTGTCAGTATGCACTCACTGAATATCAACCTTGCCCTCAGTGCTTTTCTGTACAGGAACTTAAGTTAGGTGCATCCTCTGAGCCTAGGATTCAAGACGCTCACACACACTCAGAAAGCCAGCCCCTCCTTGCTCTCACACACAGAACTTGTACACATCTGGTATGCCACCTGGCTGCTTATTCTGCTTGGTTATGTCAACCCATACAACCTGATAAATATTCTGAATATCATTCCTGGTTATACATTACCACAATTTATAGGCAGGAAAGCCATATTGTATTTAATAAAAGTAAAACAAACCACAAAACCTATCATTTTCATTGTGGTTATATTTTACTGATGTTCAACCTAACACCATGAGAGTTTTCCTTTGAGTGACTATTTCAAGGACCTATATCTCTTTGCACGGGACTATTTTTATTCCTGGAATCTAACCTAAAAAATCAGTCACCTTCTAAGATTCAAATGAGCTTAACTAGCTTCCCATCTTCTGTAATTTTCTATAACATCTTTAATTGGGCGACCATATCTAGAATGTTAAAGTGATTCCAGTCCTCATTAATCATTGAGTAAAGCCTCTTTGAACTTAGCCATTTCCTTACCATCTTAGCATCAGACATATCCCCCAGTTATATAGCACTTACTATTATTAAGATCCATTTTATCTTTCATAATTTATCATAAACCAATCCCTTTGGTTCCTAAATAATTTGAGTTGTTTCTATGCTTTCCTCAGAATGCTTTTACGCTCCTCCATATTTCACAAGAGTGTATATAACCTAATTTAATGAACTCACACAGATCTATGTTTTCTCCATGCACTAATTCTGGAATCCTACCCAGAAAACCTATTAAATATGTACTCAACTGGCACACCCTTGGCTATTACGTAATCATAATGGAACCAAATGGAACCAAACCTTTCCCAAAGGAAACACTATATAAATATATATGCACACTCCCATATATGAATTTACATATATATATATATATATAAATTTACAATAACAGTATATGTCTGATATACAATAAATACAATCCCCTAAAGAATTTTGGTCACCCTGAGAGACTACTGGTAACCACAAAGCCATTTTATATTTGCACAAATTAAAGTTTAGAAATGATAAAATCATAATCATTGTAATAGCATGTAGAAGATTTGAGATGAGCAAATTATAATATCTAGTAAGGTGGCTAGATTGGGCTGTAAAGTTGTTTTTAAGTTAAACAATTAGAAACAATAAAAAGACAACATAAAAACATCCCCAATGCCTACTCAAGGAAAAATATCTTCAGAACAACTAACAGCCAAATATATATAACAGCTATAATATCTACAAGCAAAGCAATATAATGCAGTATGAAGGGGCATGATTCCTGAGGATCTGAATAAGTTTTCTACTTAAGTTCTTTGTATCTCAGTTTCTCATCTATAAAATGGGTCTATTCATTATGTGAATTAAAAATTATTCTGAAATAAGGCATTGCAATAAAGAAAGGCTCCAATACATATACTCTATTACAATATGTTTGGAAAATACATCTGTTGAGATATTGCATTTGTATTTTTCTACGAATATTACAGAATATTGTTTGCTAGGGCTGTCCATGTACTTTGAGGTTCTTTCTTAATTTCTTAGAATAAAAGAGTCATAAAGTTTCCCTTTCATAAGTGGTAGAATAATTTCCTCCAAAGAATCAAGTTCTTTTAGAGATACCATGATTGTAAACGCAGTTTGAACTCCCTAAGTGAAGGGCCTACATCTCTGGACTGTGTGTTGAGATGTGGGTGGGTGAGCAGTCAGTACCTGCAGAGGATAAATTCTACTCCCTCCCGCTCTGAATAAAGGTATTGCCAGGGGAAAAAAAAACATATAGAACAACAGATATCAATTCTGTATCTTCTATGATTTAAGAATGGTTCAATAAATGATTTAAAGCATAATCTCCCTGCTTACTTTGAATAGTCATACAGGTAGAAAGAATGATTATAGGGAATATAGTCAATATTATTGCAACAACTGTGTAAGGTAAGGTGCCAGGTGGTTACACGAAACAGGGAGGACACTTCGTAAAGTACACGATTGTCTAACCATTATGATGTACTCCTGAAACCAATACAAAATAATATTGAATGTAAAAACATTTAAAAATACATTAAAATAAATAAGATAAGAAATTATCTTATTAATAAAATAAGAAAAGGAAAGCCCTTCAAATATTTAAACAGAAATCGATTTGTGACTATTTCTATATATCATATTATAATATTCAACAATAGCCATACAGTGTTATCTGAACTTACCAAAAAAGTGACATCTGGTATAACCGGACATTCGATTTCATATACACTGTAATGAGGATCATCTTTTTTTATTGAGGGATTAGGGGAAATAAAAAGATGAAGAAAGCTCATTGGTCCTATAGATAATCCATAAAATAAAATGGAAGATATCAGTCTTCTGGCCCAATTACTATGACTCTCGCAAAGAGCTGAGCTAAGACTGTTTGCAGCCAGACTCCTGTTTCTGCAATAATATCCGAGGGAAGAAGCTGTCAGGGCAGTGCTGAAGAGTAAGAGCTGCAGAACTCTAGGTCCAAATCACACCGCGTCATTTTCCAATTTCAGGAGCTTGGGCAAATTGTCAATTTCCTGTATACCTCAGTTTCCTCACTGTAAACTGGGGGAAATAAGAGCCTTGACTTCACAGAACACGGTCAGGATGGCATGAGTTAACTGATCTCTGCAGAGCACATGGAACTTGGCTTCGACCTGGCAGCACTAGGTTAGCATGGCTTATAATCTGCTAAGCGGTAAAATCTGTGAAAATACTGTTTAAAATTCAATTGCTCGTTCTACTCATTGTGAGGGGGTTCTGTAGTAGGCTCTGCCTTTCTGTTTTAAGTCTGTCACAATGCCCTCACATAATGCGCATTACGAAAATATTGGTTGACTGAAAGAACGCCATCACCAAAGAAGGTATATGTTTGAATTGCAAGCATCACCATTTCCATCTGAAGTAAATGAGGTGCCTGAACACAGATGTAGTAGTATTAATAATCAAGTAATGCACATTATTAAATAGAACCACATTATTATCCTCAGTTCTCTGCTGTCCCTATTGATTTCCTGAGCATAATATTAATATGTGCATAACGTTAAAAATTGGGAGTCAACTCAGACCCCATTTTACATGTGAGAAAAGAAAAACCCATGGTCACACATACCCTTCCTCAACAGACTGATCACAAAACCTGTTTTTTCATGCATTTAAATACACTCTACAAATATTCCTGATTCTCTCTTTCCAGTATTTCTAATAGTGAATCAAAAGACCCATCAGAAACTAATATTCACCATGTTTTCTTCACAAATTATTTTAAAAATGACTGAATTATAATAGTTGTGAGAATTAAACATTACTTCATTGATAAAAATAACTTTTAAAATATGCATAGACTTTGAAGAAAATTACCATTTGACACAGGGAGAACTTTTCTTTTTCCTCTTCCACTTAGCTATACAAAATTTTTTTCTGAATGCCATAAAAATGCATTAAGTGGTCTCAATTTCTTAAATGTACGATTAGAATTGTCATAAGGGAGATGCCCGAGTATCCCCTCAAGGGGCCTGGGCCATTTCACACACCAGCATACCCATCAGAGTTGACACTGGCTCATGATTTATCCTTAGAATCCACCCACTATCTTGCCAGTTAGCCTCATGTTAGCAGTTTCGCTAAAAGATTGGGGATTTTCTGATCCTGTGACTGATAAGATAATAAAGTTTAGGCTCCTGTCAGAGTGTTCAACCTTTTAAAATGTGTGTGAAAATTATTCTCAACAAGAAAGATGTGCAGGAGCGATCCCATCTTGGCACGGAAGCTTCCAATTCTTCTAAAGGCCCTGTCCGCTCCAATGACTTCTTGGCTTTCTGCAGTAGTTCTTTGTAAATGTTTATGTACCTGACTGTATTATTAAAACCAAATCTCCTTTTGGATCATCTAAGCAAATTTTGCTTTTCGAAGAACACATAGAGGTGGATCTACATGCCAAATTATGGTCCATTTAACAGGAAGTTAGAAATATGTGTCGGATGGTTCTGTACAGAACAATCGGCAGTTTACCTTCTCATACATATTTTTAGTTTTTTCATAGAAGCCTGGACAAGTCTCCAACAATTAGTGTCCCATATTTTTACGTTGGTAAAGCACTATCTCAAAATAGAAATTAAAAGGCATTGTTCACACTAACAAATAGTAGGTCATTTGGTGTGCTTAAAATGCAATAAACTAGAGAAAGATTGGAGAGAAAAAAATATGTGACTGTAAAGATAATACTAACTTCTGCCATTTCTCCGAACTCAGCAAACACAGATAGCTAAAACTATAATACAATATTATCACAGCAGCACTGATTCCCTGTGTCGTTAATTTCACAAACAGCACTTAATGCTGCCAGCCTGCCACTTCCTGTCGACTAGGTAATAGAAATCAACAGGAGTGTATGTGAGCAAGTTAGTTATCTTGGAGACATCCTAGGTTGGACAAGAAAATTCACTTCTGGCCTCTCTTAATGCCTCATAAATATGCATGTTACAATTACATGGCAGGGTGGTTTTAAAAAAAGGACAAGGAAGGGAAATAAAAGATAATGATTCCAGGTGTAGGGACTTTATGACAAATGAATCCACTTCAAGAGAATAGAGGCAAAGAAAATCACAAATTACCTGGGAATATACAGAGCTATTTATCACCTGCATTTTTCTTCCAGAATTTCTTTTTCATCAACATTTTCAAGTAGTATATGTTTACTCAGTAGGGGGGAAAAAAAACCTCTATGATCAAAGTCACTGAATAAAACTGAAACAAAAAAAATACTTGTGATATTATCATTTTCTTTTGATTTTCATGAGCAAAGTAGACTAATAGTTATTCCCTCCCACTCTCAGGTGCGCTGCACTGCTCCCATTAGAGGGGCAGGCCTGGCATGCTTTCCTGACCTTTAATCTGCTCTACTTGGCAGCAACGGGATGTCACGTCCTTCTACTGCTCAGAGACAAATAAGCTGGCAAAACTGAACGGCCTAGTGTTTTTGTTTCCTCAAGAAGCTAATAATCAATAGAAAGTTTACTGAAGATTATGTGTCGGTGTCTACGTAACTGAAGACTATAAATGAATAATATTTATAAAGAAATTTAGGGGTTTTTTTCAGGGCCAGTTAAAATATGTATGTGAAAGAAATCCAATGTTTACATGAAATTAAAACACATGGTCTATTGTCATCCATACTCCCATTTTTATTTTCAGTTATTACTTCAAGTGCATAGTCCTTAGCTCCCCAACTACAGGTTCCCCTTGAATCCAAAGCCCAATCTAATATTCCGAGTATTATTCTCAAGCATAATAACATAAAATAATGAGTACTTTCCATTGAGTCTTTATTATGAGGCAGAGCCAGTGCTGAGCTCTCTTTGTTTTCATTGTCTTATTGATTTCTAACAATACCATGTATTAAATATTAGTACCCTTATGTGATAGGTGAGAAAATAGAGACAAAGAGAGTAACGGGGCATGTGGGTCTCCAGCGAGTGGGTGTGCCTTTATTAAATCCAATTCAATATGATTCAGAGCATCTGTCCAAAGCCATTATATGGATATTTCCTAAATTCCTGTGGGTGTATAGTCCCCGTTTGTGAAAAAAAAAATAATTGAAATTATGTCTGATGCCCCCTTCATGCAAACAACTAAAACAGACATGGAAATGTTGGCTGATCTTTATGAAATATATACAGACATTTTGCGGGCTGTGTTTTGAAAATAAGAGTGGGAAACGATTCTCATCCTTGGTTCAAAAATCTTCCTGAAACTCAACACAGAAGACATCTCCAAAAGCCCACCTGGATGCACCAAGTAAGAGTCAGATATGTTAGCTTTATACATCTTTTTCTATTCACCTATCTGTATGAGCCTGTGTTTTTCTCTTTGCAAGAGCCTGGTCAAGCCAGCCAGAGAAGACTGCTTCACGCATAGCCTGATAAAATGGGAGGTGCTACATTCATAGTACTTAAAAAATTCCAGTAAATTGTGATTTACTAAAGTACAATTTGCCTAAGTTATATGACAAATTTGTCTCTTCAGTTTACTTCAGAACTTACTATAAATATGAAAAATCTTTTGCTTACAAAAAATTTCATGTGTGGACTGGCCATCTCCTGTTTGCAATACTCTTTTCAATGAAATGTATTGAAAAGTCTCAGCGCTCACATAAATCTACCCTTGCATTTTACAGCAAAAAAAAAAAACAAAAACCTTTTTTAAAGGACAATAAAATAAACCCTGTAAGAAATGATCAATACTAACTCTATTTTTAACTTTATACAGAGTAAACTAAACTCATTCAGTTAATTTAATTCATTTATAAATTTTTATGAGGGATGAATATATGAAAACATTGTAACATATGACAGAAACCAGCATCATCGACTAGAAGGTAATTTACAAACACTGCAGGTTTGAAGTCACACGCTAATGAATCTCACCAATGTATCTCAAGCACCTACAACAGAACCAGGCTCAGAAAATATTCATTGAACAAATTAAAGTAATGAATGATTTCCCATTCTCTTTGGCATTCCCGATTCCATTCTATTTCTAAAGAGAAAGTATTATGGAAGAGTAAGGAGTATTTAAATGTACTTAGTGATTTTCTCACATTTGGTTTTTATTATATTTTGCAAGAAATACATTAAATGTCTTTAACATTGACTTATTTATCACATGAATTTATAAACACTGTCAGAGAACACTACCATTTCAAGGAGTTCATTTCAGAAAATGCATTAGACCATTTTGCCTCGAGACGTAATGGAATGCAACTAGAAAATTCTTGAGAGAGAGTATTTTAAAGGTCAGTGGGTCCCCCAATATCACCAAAGAGGTTGAGGGAGGAAATATGTACTTCCTTTCTAAGTTCTACCTGCTTTCTTAACAAATCTGAAAAAAGCCCTCCTTCCCTGCCCTTTAATTTCTCAATTCTTTTCTTTTATGATTATTCTTTTTAAAGATTTTATTTATTTATTTTTAGAGAGAGGGGAAGGGGGGGAGAAAGAAAAAGGAGAGAAACATCAATGTGTGGTTGCCTCTCACGCGCCCCCTACTGGGGACCTGGCCCGCAACCCAGGCATGTGCCCTGACTTGGAGTTGAACTAGCAACTCTTTGGTTTGCAGATCAGTGCTCAATGCACGGAGCCACACAAACCACAGTGAATGTCTCAATTGTAAGGCTCAGGTATCAAGGTTTTGTGAAGCTCCATGAAGGATTTTACTAAGATCTAATGTTTGCAGCTGGCAGATATATGGGAACACCCATGGGCAGGACCATGAAAAATAGGAGGAACATTTAGAAAATACCTCCTTCTTTCCTGAAAATTTCAGGCATCCACACCACTCACTAATCATTTCGCACATCTTATGGCACCAGTGTGCAAAAGGTATTACTTATTTTCAGTAGGTTTGACTGTCAGTGCATTAATACTAAGTTTTCTACTTTCAAAACTGCCTATGGCAGAAGGCCTTTCCTTATGTAGGGTTATTTCTCTGAGTAAACTAAAATGCCCACCCAAAGTGTCTATATATAGGTATTTGCACATTTTAGTGTGTGCATGGGTTTGTGTCTTGGTCTAAGTATCAGATTTTGTAAAAGATAGTATTATATATTATTATAAAGATACGAGGCATTGAAGTTTCACTCAGATTTAGAGGTACTATTTCCTTTCTTTCTTTCCTCCTTCCTTTTAAAAAATTTGTGAGTCTGTACTTTCCCCAGCTTTCTGTGTGTTCTGGGCATATAGAGACATAGGAGCCTAAATCTATTCTTGGGTTTCACAATTACATAACCAAATATGGGGAAATATAGTAGCCAAAATCTTAGAGAAAAGTGAATGGCCCCGGAAGGTGTCTGGGCCCTAAGCAAAGGAAGATGATACAGAGTGTAAGCTCGCAAAAGGAGACAGGTTTTAAAAGAGTTAAGAAAGGATGGAAGTTAAGACTTCTCAAGTAAAACAAGAATAAGAAACAACATAAAATCATTGGGAGACTTCACTGTACTTTTAGTGAAGCATTTGTGAGATAATCATAAAAACATAACATGAAAGCAATAAAATTAGGTACACATGAAAACATTGACCTACTTAAAATGTGTGAAAATCCTATTCAGAAATCTGAACAAGCTCACTGACACTCACCTTTATAAGATATATCTATTAAGACAATATTGGCATTTCCTGCTGTGTTTGCTATTCAGTGTGTTGGAAGTTAAGGCTTAACATCTCAATCAAGGTTCATCTTCAAATCAGGAGAAATTCCTAGAGCACTGGAAGAACTTAAAACTCTCACAAATACTTTATTTGGGGGGAGAAGGTGCTAATATTTAATCTATTATCAGGTGCAACTGACTGCCTTCCTTCTACTTTTATATGCGGATTTTCCTCCAGGCCGTGATTTGTTCCCAATATTATTATATTGTAATAATATTATAATAATATTAATAACACTATTGTTAATATTATTAACCAAAATATTCAGTATGAATTTGGGAAGAATACACCTTTGTCTCACAACTATCCTCGGTTCACAGCTCATGAAAAGGGGCATTTGTTAGAAAATGAAAAATCTGAAGCAAGATAAGGAAATTCCAGAGGCAATCTCTCTTGTGTTTGGTTGCCATGAATCACAACCCAACATATATAACATTTCAGGGCTTCAGGTTCTTTTTCTCCCACAGGAAAAAAAAAATAGACACAATATTAAATTGCTCTTTCAAAGACAGATGGAGCATGCATCAAAATCACTTCTGAAGCCAAGGTCCTTTTCTTATAAAATAAAATCTGTAGCTCCTTATCCAATTAAAAGTCCAGTAAGACTAGACATATATTCAATAAACAACTATTTTTAAAGGCATTTTGGAGAAAGCAATTTTTAATCTCTTTGGATAATAACCAATAACAAAGAACTACATTGTTAGATATTCTTTCTAATGATAGGTGTTTAATTATAAAATGGATGGAGTTACTTGACATGACTATTATATTGTTTTGTAGAAAATCATAGAAAGCATTTCAATAATATTAAAATTCTATAACATAAACATGCCTTTTTAAAAAATACCCCCACACAATATATACGATTAGGTTATTATCTAATATTATGAACAGGTTTCTGGTAATTTGGGGATTCTTATTACTGTTCACTTTAGACATCTATTGGAGCCAAGAGTGAGAATTAGTTCAGACAGCAGAGAATATTTGCTGCATACCGCTACTGGAATAATAGGCGAATAACAGGGTTTCATTGGGTAAATCAAATTATTCTTCTTCTCAAAAATATTCAATAGTTCCCCAACCTCTAAGTAACATAAAACATCAAATTTCTTCATGCTGACTTTCCAGAAATCACCATGATTGAACTGTCAATTTCTGTTTGTTTGTTTCTGTTAAATAAAACAAAGCCTGTTTCTGGCTTACACTGCATGGTCCTCGCAGGTTGGCAAGGCACTCTGTTCTTCACAGTCACTCAGGGGCTCGGGTGGAGTGAAAAAAGCTGCCAACCCAGAATCCTACATCCAGAGAAAATATCCTTTAACGCTTTCTGCAGTCACCAGGGTACAGAGAAAAGGGGGGAGTTGCTTTCTTGGAATCATCCCCATCTTCCCAATGAGAGCCCAGTGGGGTTGCTGGCGGAAAAGCCTGAAGAAGTGTGAGGCTTCCCGGCTCCCACCACAACTGCAGCCCAAAGGAGCAGTGCACACTCAGACTGCAGCAATGTACCAGAACTTCCAGCTTACTGGTCCTTACAGGCATCTACGGCCTCTGGAGGCTTCTGTCCCAGGTCAGCAAATGCCTCAATCTGTGTGTCCCTGCAAGCATCTCCCTCTCCTGTAAACTGAATTCTCTGGTGGATACAAGAAAGCCTTTGATATTCAATTTGTCAAGATTTTTCTTGTTGTAAGGGCAGGAGTGAAAACTCCTCAGCTGCTTTCCATGACTGAGCTGACACTGGAAGTTCTCTCTGGGTTGCTAGACTATCTTTACATCACAAAACTATTATGCATTTATTATAAAAACCATACAGTTAGATATGGAGATTTCCCCTTCTTTGCCGGGCCCTTGCAGTCCCCTTACCTAGTAACGAAGATGATTATCAGTAAGGTGTAAATCCATCCAGACTGGTCTCAAACCTCGTACTATTGGAAAATTCCAAGGCTCAGTCCTCAGATCTCTTCTCAATCTACCCTCACTCTGTTGAAGATCTTATCCAGTCCTGTGACTCAGTTGGTTGGGCGTTGTCCCACAAAACGAAAAGCCTCTGGTCCGATTCTGGTCAAGGCACATGCCTAGGTTGTGGGGAGAGTCGGGGAGGGTCCCCAGTCAGGGCAAAAGGAAGCCAACTGATGTTCTCTCTCACATCTGTGTTTCTCTCCCTCAGTTTCTCCCTCCCCTCTCTAAAAAAAATGTTTTGATTTATGCTGATAGCTCTCACATTTAAACCTTCACTCTACATTTCTCTCTCAAAATCAGACTCCTATCCAGCTGCCAACTCAAATCTCCACTTGTAAGGTCTAACAGAAATCTCAGACTTCAGATTTTCCCATTCAAACCTAGCTCACCTTCAGAATCACCATTTCGGTTGAACCTCTATCTTTCCAGTTACTCACGCTAAACACCTCGATAGTAGCCTTGATACTTCCCTCTCCTGTACACCCTACATTCAATCTGTCAGCAAATCATGCTGGCTCTACCTTCAAAACCAATCTAGAATCTGACCACGGCTCCCACTTTCCACTGCTAACACCCGTGTCTGAGTTACCATCATCTCTCACCTGGATTGGCACAAGAGCCTCTTTGCTTCTACCCATGTTTCCCCTCTCCTTACCCAACGTGGGTGCTTCTCAACACACCAAGCGGAGTGATCCATTTAAGGTATAAGAGAGATCAAGTCACTCTTCTGCTCAAATGTCTACAGTGACAATTCCACTCCCTGTAGATGTTAAATCCTAACAGTGGCCTGCAAGGCCCTATCTCTGGGCTGCCACTAGTCTGAATTGAGATGTGCTAGGTGTGGAATATGCACTATATTGCAAAGTTTTAGTACAATAAAATATAAAATATCACATTAATATTTTTATAGTGATTACATGTTCAAATGGTATTTGAGGTATACTGCCTTAAATATATT
The DNA here is from genome assembly GCA_004027735.1 of Carollia perspicillata. NCBI lineage: Eukaryota > Metazoa > Chordata > Mammalia > Chiroptera > Phyllostomidae > Carollia > Carollia perspicillata. Next base: position 35,828 of record PVKM010000234.1, read on the forward strand.
ATTAATATTAACTTCTCAGGGTTTTGCTGGCTTTTCTGAAGACGGCTACGGAAAATTTTAAATTGCCTGTTTTGCATTGTATTTGTGTTGGATAGTCCTTCTCTAGATAATCCAGACCTCAAGTGCACTCTCCAGCCTCCCTTTATCTACTCTTCCCCTTGCTTTCCCCACACCAGCCATACCAACCCATGTTCCCCCTTTTCAGGCCTGTGTTTTAGCTGCTGCTGTTCCCTCTTATCCAGAGTAGTTTCAATTAGGTTTTTCTTTTTTTCAGGACTTGGATCATTTCTTACCTTCTCAATGAGACTTACCTTGACTATTCCCTATAAGATTATTTCTGTCTCTCTTGTAGGCTCACCCAATCCCATTTATCTGTCCTTTCTTTCTGTGTGTGTGTGTGTGTTTTTTTTTTTTTGCCATGCACTTATCACCTAATACATTATATAATTTGCTTATTGATGTTACTTATTTTTTTGTTGTCTCTTTCCCCTCCAGAATGTAAACTTTCAAGTTCAAGGACATTTATCCATTTGGTTCATTGCTGGATCCCACATCCCTGGACTAATGCCCAACCCATAGTGAGGTTTCCATGTTTCCTGACAGGATTATTCCTACTTTTTAAATAAAATCATATTAGACATAAATTTCACCAAACTGGGTTTTTTCACTGCACAATAAACCACAGCCACCTCTCAGTGTCAAAAAAAAAAAAAAAAGATAAGCCTCAATGTTTTAAAATACTCCATGGCATGATAAAATACAATTCAACAATTCTCGCCTATAACAAGATCCTAATGAACAAAACAAATGAACAAAATAGAACCTGAAGCACAGAAACAAGGAGCAGACTGACAGGGACCAGCGGGGAGGAGGATAAGGTAGGAAAGAAGGGGAAGGGCCTAGTTAATGATCCCGTGTGGATGACCCATGGACATGGACAGCAGGGTGGAGATCGGCTGTGAGAACAGGGCACAGGGGAGGGCAAAGGGGGGAAACTGGGACAACTGTAATAGAACAATAAAAAAAACCAATCCTCCTTTTGAAGGTCTCTTATGTCAGTCATTTTCTCACTATTGTCAGTCAGCACAGTACAAGAAATTCTAATTCATTCCTAGGTGTGAAAAGGCTGGGTCAAAAGCCATGTACGTTTTAAATTTTAAGGTGCTGCAAAATTGCTTGCCTAGAAACTGGTACCAATCTCTTCCTACATACCATCGAATAATCTCCTACTCAAAATCGCCTAAATTAGAATTGCTACTCAGTCTTCCACCCACATATACACCTAATATGCCATTTTAATTTTCACCTCCAAGCTGCTGCGTGAAGCATGATCACTTTTCACCATTTCCTCCTAATCCCACCCCCAGATCCGCACACCCCCAAGACCTCACCCCATTCCCCTTTCATTCATCTACATCATATCCCTCATTCAAGAGCAGGAAAATGTCTTCCTGTTCTGAAAAATCTGGCGAATCTCTTCTGTGTTAATACAGACTAACGTTTTAGGCGCACAGCCTCTGAAGTCAGATTCCCTGGGTTCGAATTCCTACTCCACTGTTAAACTCAGTGACTGCGTCAGCTCATCTCTCTCGGCCCCCGTTTTCCTCATTAGCAAAACACTAAATCAAGATCACTTTCCACTGAACTTGTATTGATTAACCTGGGGCTGTTTTCTATATATGTGTCCTAAATGCACTGTATTTCAGTACAGCGCACTTGACGCTTACATATTTATCAATTTCATTCACAGATTTTTTAATTGTTTAGATAATTGCAAATTCCTCCAGGATTGGGATTATGCCTTTTAACTAAATACCTGACAACACCTAACACTTCATCATACATAGAAGGCAATTAATGCATACCTGGTGATCAATTGATTGACTTGCACTGTCTTTGTTTTTGAGTTTTGCAATAAAGACACATTAAAGATGATGTCTTAAGGACATTTGTTAGGTGGGGAAAACTGACATGTTTCCACGCATGACCAAATCCCTAAATAATCAGCAGGTCTTTTTTCCTATGGAAAGACATGTCCTATAACTAAATATGGAAATCTAGGAATTCTGCGGTTTTACCTAGCATAAAAGCAACACAATAGAAAATTCATTGCTGGGGCCCCTCTCCCATTCTCTGTCACTGCAATTACCCTTGCCATCATTTGTCAATGCCTACAACTGTACAACAATGTGCCTTACTTATTTTTCTTCTCTTTTTTTATTGTTTTTCCCCATTACCATTTATCGCCCTTATACCTTCCTCCCCCATCCCCCACGATCACCACATTGTGGTCCATGTCCATGGGTCCTTAGTTCTTCAAGGTTTCAAGATGATCCCATTCCTGCTGAAAGTGGGAAGAACTCTGTATGCTCCCCGGGTCAACAGCCTTTTTAAACAACACTTTTTTTTTTTTATTCCAGCTCCATTTCCAATATTCACGGAGCCTTTAGGCTAATTCTTGATGCTTTGAAAAAAGACCTTCTGCCAAGTGCACTAACATGTTTAGCCACACACAACTCATTAAAGCCAATGAGTAATGTGCTATGAAATCTCTATTCATGGCACTGCATTCTCCCCTCACTATGTGCATGTCATTCCTATTTATACTAAGTCAATGGAGAGGAGAAAAGACCTTTAAATATTTCTCTTTTAGTCATCAGCTCAGGTTAGTACTTTTATAAAAAGCCTTCTCTTTGACTTTGGATTGAATATGAAGCAACATGCCATAGTGAGCATCGTTCGGGTCAAGCCCATTAAAAATACTGTCACCATTTCTCCTTCAGAGTGTTGCCACCAAAGGAGATTTTCAGCTGCTTGCCCTCTGATATTTGAACAGTTGACAGAAGACCAGTCAGTGGTATGATCTGTTCTATATATTCTGGGGAACCCTATGTAAGTGTGAAGAGCTCCCTTTAAAATGGGAAAAGATGTTTCTCGACTATTAACTTACGTAACAATCATGTGGGTGATGTGCAAGCTTATGCAACAACTGCATGATGTATATGCCATTTGCACAGGTACTGTCTGAGACACGCAAACTCATCACGGAGCCCGTGAGGTCATATTGCTTACAGTTTAACAGGGGAGACAGGATATACATGCTACAAATTGGGAAATTGTCTTGATTCGTTAATTGTCAAAGAACTTAAAAAAAAGTGACACATGCTATGAGAGTCCAGAGCAAAAAGAGGCCAGTTTGGCCTCAGCTGTTTGGGCAAAGCATCAACAAGAAAAGGAGAAGGTCCTCTCCCTGGACCTTGAGGGTTGGTGGGGGAAACCAAATTAAGAAAACAAAGGCCTGAACCAGGGAAGTAGCAGTGGGTGTATATGAAAGGTAAATGGAACAATGGCATTTGTTTTGTTTTGTTTAATTAGATGTGGAGACAAAGTTAAAGATTGTAGAAGTGGACAAGTAGAAAAGTGATTGCCCAGCTGACCCAGATAAGGATGCGGTTGAGGGAAGGTACTCCTCCTCCCCCTCTACCTTGGAGGGTCAAAAAAGTCTGGTATGAAACATGATGATGAACCATAAAAGAGAGAAAACTTTTCATTATCCTGATGAAAAAGCAATCTATTTATGATTAAGGATAAATCTTGGTACTAACCAAAGTCTATGTGTCTGTCTCTCTATCTGTCTATCTGTCTATCTTTCTGTTTTTAGCAGAGGTACAACCTCATAACCGAGTATTCTTTAGATATTCTTTAGATGTCCACTGACATCACCCTAGTCTAAGAGTTCTTATCCAGGGTACTTTTGTAAGCAAAGGGACATTCAGCAATGTCTGGTGACATAATAGGTTATCACAACTGGAGGGAGCAATGTTACTAACATCTAATACACAGAAGCCAGGGATGCTGTTTAAAAGTCTATTTTGGTTTGCCATTGCTCTTTGGATAAAGACCTAAGTTTTCAACGTGGTCTTTTAAAATGGCTGTGTATGACCTGGACCTCACCTATGTCTTGCGTCATCTGTTGCAACCATTTTTGTCATGCCCTTCAGTGCCACCTCTTCCTTTAACTCCTTGCTCTCTCTTACCCACAGGGTCTGCCTGCTGCTATTATCTTCAGCCTGGATGCCTGGAGTGAAGCCCTCAGTCTTCAAATGCCACTTCTTCATAGGTACCTTCACTCAACCTACAGACTTGACTTCCTCTTACAAAGTTTTACAGCAACTTTTCTTTTCCTCCACAGACATTATCAAAATGTACTTACATGTCTCTCAGCTTGGGTTTCCTACAGCATATCCTGAGACGATCTGAGTTATTTTGGGAAGCGATCTCAGGACACATTGTTTGGGATTAGAACTGAGCCAGAGAAGGAAAGAGAGTCCGTAAAGGGCGTCCTATTGAGCAAGTTACCACCAGGGGCAACCGGAGCCTAATCTCTTTGGAGAACTCCAGGAGAAAGAACCCATCTCAAATCAATCCCAAATGAGGGGTGAGGAAGCCGGGGTATTTACCCACCATTGCCAATCCATCAGTGTCTGAGGGCTGCTCCCAGGGGTATGAATGCTTCAGCTTATAGGGCTTACCCTGTGCGTGGAGCAAGTGGACCCTTATTTCCAGAAACAAGGGCCTTCAGGCAGAGACATTTAGGCATTTGAAATAAGCAGCCTTTGCTCACAGAGTGCCAAGGGCATGGGGTTGAGCACCAAGAGCATCTTCCACACTATATATTTATGTAATTATTTAATGAGTGTCCATCTCCCCCACTGGATTGACAACGTGTGTCTGTGTTGCTAACCAATGTATAATTGAAGCTAGCGAATGCCTTGAACAAAGTTAATACTTCATAAATATGTATAGACAAGCAAACTATTTCATAAAGGGAATTCTTCCACTTTCACTTATAATATCAATTCTGGTTCAGAGGTGGGCATTTGACCCCCAAAATCTTATGCTACATTTGTAAATCTGGTCACAGTTTAAAACACATGACAGACATTTTACACACATTATGGGCCTATTACCAAAGCGACAGGAAAAAAAAAAAACCACAAATGTTGGCAAGGATGTGAAGGAATAGAAAGCCCTGCGCATTGCTGGTGACAATGTAAAATGGTGCAGCTGTTATGGAAAAGACTATGAAACTTGACACCAAAGCTGTTCACTACAAAATCTGGGCTGTTCCAGACCTTTTGCTGGTTACACAGCAAGTCACATTTCATGTCTTTCATTGCTCCACTCATTTCTTTACCAAAATTCTAGTAGTCGCAGCTACTGCATCATTATACTCTCTCCCATGCCTCTGTGCAGTGGTCCATGCTGGTCCTTTTCTCTAGAATGCCTGTGCCCAGCAGTATAAGTGATAAATTCCTGTTTCTAAATAGACACCCTTCAAACAACTACGACAGGAACAGAAAGAATCCCAGAAATGGAGATCATATGGAAGGTTATCAGCAGGGAGGGGGAGGAGGGAGAATGGGGGAAAAGGTACAGGGAATAAGAAGCATAAATTGTAGGTACAAAATAGACAGGGGCAAGTTAAGAATAGTGTGGGAAATGGAGAAGCCGAAGAACTTAGATGTACGACCCATGGACACGAACTAAGGGGGATTGGATGCTGGACAGAGGGGGGGGTATCAGACAGAGGGAGATAAAGGGGAGAAAATAATAAGACAACTATAATAGCATAATCAATAAAATACGCCTTTAAAAAAAGGCGCCCTTGACCAGGACCCCATGAGCAATTGTCTCTGTCCTCTGAGATACACTGGGGTATTTGTATTGCTCTTTTCATGTTGGCCACCCTGTTGGAATAAGACATCCTTGAGTACAGAGAATGTTCATTATTCATATTTCTATTAGAGTCTTTTAGAGTGCCTAATTCAGAAGTCTACTACAGTGCTTTCTTTATCTAAGGGTCTTTTTAAAATGGAAATATATAATTAAATAAGAATTCCTTTGTGCAAAATATCAATGATTTGTCTTTAGAGAAAGACTTAGCTGATCAAAGGATGATTGTAAGTTTTATGGCAACTCCTGCAGACATTTTGAAGGGATTCATAACAATTTCAAATGTTTTCAAGGTTGACTGCCCTGTTTTTGTTTTGCTTTTGTTTCGTAAGAATTTCCGGTCAATACTTAAGTTCCCTATCACTGAATCAGATTTCTCAGTAGCACTGTGGTTAGATTCATCAAACATAATTAGGGTACTCCCGTTGGATTATAAACAGAACAAACCACCAGCCAGACTCTGTCACCAAAATATACCCTGGATTTGTCAATTTCTCTCTAATTACAATATCATCTTAGACCAATCCAAGAGAACTGTAATAACCTTACTGTACCATATCTTACCATACCCACTCTGGACTGCTACAAACAATTTTTTAAGTAAATCAAAATGACCTTTAAAAGGACAAATCAACTCATGCCACGTGTCCTACTGACAATATTCCAATGGATTCTATTATATTTAGAATATAATGTAAGCTTATTTCCAATGACCAACACAGTCTGGCCTAAGACTACCTATCTATCCTACTACTGTTACTCTGAATATCCAGTATTCCTAATTTTGCATACCATGCTCCATGCACAGTCTTCTTTCTGTTACTCAAACCTGTCAACTAGCCCCTACCACAGGGCCTCTGCATTGCTTCTTGCTACCTTCCTTTGGTTTCTATTTAGGTTTTGGTTCAAAAATGACCTCCTCAAAGAAGCCTTGCCTCTCTAATTGCTCTCCATTACATTACCATATTTAATGTTTATCTCCTTAGAATGTATATACTGAGCCCTTACCACTGGCTTTCACGTTTGTATGAACCACCTCCCTCTTTAAATAATGCAGGGGCCATGAGAGTGGTGCCCATTCTGTTGGATTTGCTGCTGGATCCCCAGCACCTACAACGGTTCCCTGATACACTGAGAGGCTGTGTGTGCAAGTGTGTGTCAGTGTGTATGTGTATGAAGGAAATAAGGGAGAGTGGGAGGGAAGACATAAACAGAAGTGGAAGTCATACTATTCTGAGATTTGGAGTCGAAATAGGAAAAAGAAAGGGAAATATGATGCTTAAGGTTTCATTAACTGGGTGGGGAGAAAACAATGGCAAAGGTGGGGATATTACTAAACATTTAATCCCCTGAAGGAAAACAAACATACAAGCACTATTACTTTCCATAACTTAATAGACCAGAGAAGGCTTAGAGCCACCTCAAGGTATATGTGAGAGTTCGGCAACATGCAAGAATTGATATGTGTGCAATATTCGACACTGGGATAATTCTCACGTAAGTGTGGCCTATTCGTTCATGGAAAAAAGAATTGTTTATGATCATTTCTTTGGGATACCCTAGTACAGACTCTATTTCCCCAGTTCTGCTACTAGGTGAGGCTTCACACCCTCCTCTACTCCCTGCTAAGTGTCCCTGAAGCGTGTGGGTACTTGAGTGGACAGAAAAGCAAGCAAGCTAACTAGGGAAGACGGGAGGGAGCTCATAAGGAAAGTAAATAATTGGAGAAAAGCTAGTGGTGATGACATTTACTGAGAGTAGTAGACAGAGACAATAGTTCAGAAGCCCCCAACCATTTCCCATGAACAGATTAGCAAATTGGTTTACTTTAGAGCAGATGGATACAGTAATTTTGATATTTGCTCTAGTTAATGAGGGAGCTGTAGATTGCTAATAACTGAAAACAGTGATGACAAAGGCAGTGTAACTGATCAGCAGTGGTTATGACCCACTTTGAGGTGACAGCTGCTCTCATCTCTTAAAATTAATGTATTTCAGGGGGAAGGGGCTTGAGAAAAGAACTGCATATTCCTTGTATAAGCCCATTATCAGTCATCGGTCCCTGGATCTATACAAGGTGCGATAAAACTGAATTTACAGCTGTGACTACATAAAACAGACTTTATTGTTATATTACTATTTATTATCAGTGTATTATTTTCCATATGAACTACTGTGAACATACTTTTGCCCCACCTTCTATTTGTACAATAGAACCTATACCTTTTCAAGAGTGATTAGCAATGATCGCACACAGATTAGAGGGGTAGGATTTTGTCTGAATTATCCTCTTTACTACCACCATCAACATCATCGCCATCGTGGCTAACATTTATGGAACACTTACTATAGGCCAGGCAGTGGATTAGCCATTTTCACATTGATTATGTCCTGAAATATTCACATCGACATTATGAGGCAAGCGCTATCCTTAAAGTGATTGAGGAAAACTGGCCCTAAAATCTGGTAACTACCTCAATGGCACACGCAGGTGCAACGTGTTGACTTCTTATCCGGCTTTTGTAAGAGGCCAGCTTCTTAATTCCTTGAAAATGTAACCAACTAAACCGAACCAAGTTGTGTACAAGTACCCAAAGTTCCACTTGACTGATACAGGGGTAGGAGAGTTGAGCTAAAAGAGGGGACACCAGACTGAACAATGAAAATCTGCCATCCTGAGCAGTCTTACAATGATACAAACTGAGAAGGTTAGTAAGAAAATTAAGATCAAATAAATAGTACCTTTGAGTCTCAATAATTAGGTAGAATATTAAGTCTTAATTTCATTTTGAATGTTTGAAGCTACACTCTTCATTTCAGGTAAGAAAACGACGATACAGAAGTAAAGTATTTGAAGAAATAAGTAAGTTACCTGTGAAACAATTGTGTGGAATGGCATTACATTGGTAAATAGCACATGCCTATGATCACCTTATTTCCATCAATAATACAATTAAGAAGAATATCGGTCCATAACCCTGCTGAGATGTAACATGTTTCAACATCAAGTTAAAAGCCTTCTGACTTTATTTTTCATTAACATTGACTTAACAAGGCAACAATTCTCTAAAAACTACACGATGAGGTTACCCCTTTTGAAATAAGTTTCTTTTGTTAATGCTACCATGGGAATGATTACTTGAAAAGGCCAATGGTTTCTTGATATATTGAAGTTTCTTCCTTTTGACAACCTGTCATTTGTATTGAAAGTTTTCTTAAAGTTTAAAGTACCAATTAGAGTACTTTCAGTGTGTTCAATTGTGCCATGATAACCTTAATAATTACCTCTTGAGTAAAAATTTCAAATGTTTTTCAATTGCTAGTTTTTACAATTATATTTTACTTTCTATTATGTGTGATTTAGAACACATTCTTTTATTAAAAGCCGTGTTAATAACTAAATAGTTAAAGTTGTCATTGTCCCAGAGTCATAGGATTTTACAGCATTAAAAACAAAACACAACAAAATAAACAAAAAATGGAGGACCATAGAATCCAAACCACTGTTACGTGGAAGGAATAAAGCCCAGCATTTCACACGTGGTGCCAAGCAACTTACTCTTATTAAAAGCAAATCCAGCACCAGTCTCCAAACTCCCAATCTGAAACTTAACTCCACAAGCACCATTTCAGTGTCAGATAAGAGGGCCACACCAGGCTCCCCTAAAACAGACAGCAGAAGCATGGAGTGGTTGTTTAAAAATAAATATGCCCTGTTTTATAAAGGTGTTTCATGTCTAATCCGCGCTGTGAATTGTACCTTCGTTGTTTCGTTAACACATTAGAATATTTTCTTCAATTATCTTCTCTTTCCAACCTTGCCTAAATTCCCCTGCCATATTTTCTGCTATTCATCTTTTCTGTAGGAAAGTAACTCAGTAAGGTCACAAGACTTTAACACACGGTTCTGACCCTGAAAGACGCACACGAAGCCGTGGGCAGGAGACAGTGGAAGTCGCTGGGTGCGGAGTCTCTCTGCACGTGGGTTATAAGCGGGACAACCAACTGCCACAATTTCTAACGCCTTCATAAGCCCAAGGGCTCGTCTCTTGAGGTTTACCCATGTTCAACTTCCAAAATGAGAACCAGAGAATGAGAACAAATAAAATTCATTTATGTAGCAATTTTCTTCCGAAGTTAAGACATTTAACATACGTTGCTTTATAGATTTTCCAGGGCAGCTATACAGCATTCCTATAATTGATCACATTTTATGAATATTAAAATTAATCTTTCATCAGTACCATGTCAGAGAAAAAAACTCCCTCCTATGGCATATCAAAGCATTAGTGATGCCTCCCTTACACACACATTTTCACACATTCGTATTTAATCAGTCTTATATCAAATGACAAGTTAGCAGGCTTATTCCCTGTTCCATGGATGTCACTTGAATAGCTAGTCCAGATGTCAGAAATGGGTTCTAAATTGGGAAAAATCAATTTCCTTTAAACTATTCATATCTGGTTTACTGCAAAGTTTGGAAGCCACACTGGAGTTAAAATCCCCAGCTTTGTAACCTTGCGTAAATCACTTAATTTCTTCGGGCTTCAGTTTCCTTGTCTATAAAAGAATGACAGTACCTACTTCATTAGAATGATAAGAGGATGAAACTAGTAACATAAGCAGAGTGCCTGGCAACTGTACTGACAATGACTTTACATTACTGTACAAATAAAGACGTTGGATATAAGCTTTAATCACCTCTCTATAAATAAAGTAGCTCTTTCTTCCCTATCTCACTTGTAGAATATTATATTCTTATTAGGTAATGAAAGGTATCCCATAAAATCGAATAGTCAAAAAAATTTTTAAGTCTTCCCATACTCTTCATACCATATCTAATTTCTACTACCTCTGCAACCAAATTCAGGAACCTCTCCTCTTAAATACTTTTAATTTTTTTTTCAAAATACTTGGGCTTAGCAATTAATTTTCTATTATTAATTGTCTTTCCATTAATGAAACTGAAAAAAAAAAGGTCTCTGTTAAGAAGCCTTCCACGTCAGGTGTCTTACCATCTAAAAAAGCAGAGTTTCTATTGGCACATTTGCTTTAGACGCCTAAACAGAGTGACGAATGGTGACCTGAGTAAAGGTATGATGACTGTGACATAGTTTTAACAATCTATTTTTAACCACCTTTTCTTAAAATCATTTTATGGTGCTGCTTCCCAGTCAAGCACTGAAGGTCTTTTTCTGCCTGTAAGTGTTCATCTGTCTATCACTCTGTTCACCATTTGCATATGGTTCGACAGTTGATGGCAACTTGACCCATCCTTGCATATGGTACAGTAACAGTTGACAGCTGTCAGGAAGACAAGACTACTCAAGCCCTTCTCCAACCATGAGGCTTCAACAAACAGGGGAGAAGGAGTCGGAACCAACCACCTGCTGAGGCCATCCTAATCTGGCAGTAATTAACTCCGTTGGCCGGAGTTCTCCTCTGTTACAGGAGAGAGGACACGGTTCAAAGAGAATGCTTGGCTGAAATGTCTGCCTAAGTCGATCCAGTTATGCTTTTAAGAAAAAATCACCCACATCCATATGCATTGGTTTATCCATTTCAAAACATTTTCACCACTCTTATTTTGGTGAAGTGTGGAAAACCTAACACTGGAATTTCAAATGGCAGCGGACACACCTACTGAACGCCTCCTTTGTAGATAGCACTCTGCTGAACATGTTGAAGGTTTATTTTACATGCCCAGAGAGACAAATGGCATCCTCTTTCAAAAAAATTAAATAGAATGCAGCAAATACTACCAAGTTAGGTTTTAGTTAGCTGTGAGGTAGGTCATCTCTAAGGAAACCCAAATAGGAACCTATTCTCTGGCTCCAGGGATTACATGATCCAATATGGACCACCTGCTGCCTGGGTCATTACAAAAATAACTGAACAAGATAGGAGAATGATACACTGGGTTATACGAAAGAGAGACATCAGACAGTAAAAACGGGAGTAAGAAAGAATTTGATCAATGCTTTAAAACTGGTAAGCTCACTCAATGAAAGGCACTAAGGACAGAATTTATATTCCGAGATTCCTATTAAGTGCAATTTATGTGCTTGAACTTATGTCTTTGTGGTAGTGTGTGGGCTTGCATAACATGGAATCCCTTTATCTACTTGGCTACTTCAGGTTTTGTTTTCTTAATTCAACTATATGAAATTCCTACTGCCATTTATACAAACTTGAACTTATTTATGCATGCAATAATTTTGCATGACAAAGTTCTTTGCACAACAGAGTCCTTTATCCCACTGGTTAACTATTTCAAATATATGTCTATGTCAGACATACTGTTATATACCTGCAAAGGATTGTGCACTTAATTTGTGACATGAAAGGAGGCAGACTATATTTTAAATTGTTTTCCATGTGGCGATTTTTTATATTTTCTGCATAACACCAAAAAGCATTGAAATGAATCATTCTGAGCATGCTGAATAATTTAATTAAAGTTTTTACTAAAGTGATTGGATCAAAATAATGTAGCAAATTATCATGAAATCAAGAATGACAGTTGTAACAGTCAACCTACATATGTTGTCTATATTGTGATTAAATTCTACATAGTTTTTGTGAAGTCAAGGCAAGAGCTCAGGGGAGGTTAATGTTTACTTGCTTACCTGTAAAATGTCACGGTGTCCACTCTCTTAAATAATTTGATACCTTTTCAATATGAAGTGATTAACCTTTTTCATGAAATTTAGTTTTCAAATCCCCGTCCCATCACCATGATTCAGAGATGTCAGTGAGAAAATCAGCACAATCATAGGGGTGCCAATCATAGCCAAAAAAAAAAAAAAAGCAGAACAAAAAAAGAAAACCACAATTCAGAGCCTTCAATTACTGAGATAGTGATGATGATATTATGAGCACATAGAAGTTGAACACCAACTCTCCTTCCCCTTTATTCCAGGGTGGATAAATTCATTCTACCCAATTATCCATAGTCATTCATCTTCTCCTTCTCCTTCTTTATAAGCTATGGGTGTTCATTTGTCTTGGCAGAAGATAACTTGAAATACCCAAGTAATGCGAGAGACTGGACAATCTTGTTATGTTTGAGGACTGGAAAGGGCTGTGTAAATCACGGGGTTTAACTTCCATAATTTCTATCAGAGGATGATAAACCCAATGATCCCGGCAGCCCTTTCTAATCCTTTAAAGAATCATTCTCACACTTTGGAATGTATTCCTTTGAATAGGATTATTTAAGGGCACATTTTCAAGGCTGTTTACAGCAGCAACGTTGGTAGCGCCAAAGCCTGGAAGCACTGTGCCTGCAGCAAATAGGGCAAAGACCAAATAAATTCTGCCACTTCACCATGGCCTGTCATGCACCTATTAGCCAGACAAGAAAAAATTAGGACTTAGATTCCCAAGAGTTATTATTGAGTGAGAAAAGCAAGATGCAGAAAATTCAATACTGTATAATCCAATTTTTCTAGAAAGCAGTAAAACTATGTATTTGTGTGATATGTCATTCCTAAATAGAAATATAAGAAAATAGAGAAATACATGCTTGATTACTCATAGGTTTGGAATTTGTTGAGGGTGGGGCATGGCTGATTTGCATCAAGGGGAAAAGGAATAGAGAGGAAGAAGCCCAGCAGGAAACAAGAAAAAGGGGAAAAAAGAATGTTATGGTTAACATTATGCATTTATATAAAATTATGTACCTGTAAAGAAAGTAAACTATTTAGGTTTTAAAATAACTTTCACAGGAAATTGTACTTTATTTTTTGCCACAGCTTCTGATTTAAGGGATTTTATTAATTGTTAAACCTTTTAGAATACTGCATCAAATTACCTACACTTTATTTGTAAAACTCAAATGTATTGAGGCCACAGAATGCATTACACACTCAACATATACATCGTTAGTTTGTTTTTAACACAGTTTAATTTAAGGATCAATAAAGTGCCACAAATCATACCTTACTTCATGGCTTGGCCAATGTCCAATTTCTTGCTGACAGCAAATTCTTGCTGAGTTTTTGGAATAAATGACTATATGTGATCATTTTTATGTGTCATTAGAAATCAGACTTCTGAAGTTAAGTTACATGAGGTTTCATTGAAACTCTTCTCTTATCCTATTTTTATACTCCTAAACCAAAAATTATTTTTTTAAAAAACAGGAAACAAACCAAAACCTAGAAAATTCTAACCATTTCGAGATTCTAACTTTCAGAGCAAAGTAAACACCCTGAAAGTCTGAGAATGCAGAGTTTTTTATATTTAAGAAGAGATCCACGTGGAGTGAATTAGTGTGGTACATTGTCAAGGGTAAAAGCACGGGCTGGGCAATCAGGCTGCCATGACTCAAATTTCTGTCCTTCTACTTAACAACTGTGTGATCTTGGGGAAGTAACATAGCCTCTCTGTGCCTCCTCTGTAAAATATTGTGAGACTTATATGAGGTAGGACATACAGAACTCCCAGTACAGGTTCTAGCATGTGACAAGAGCTTAATAAAGTATTTTACCACATAATTAATAATAAGGTGAGAAGTTAAAATAATAACAATAGAGTCTTTATCATCTGTTTGTCAAATGACAATGGCTTTCCTGTTTTATGCAGTTACACTGCCAGGGTCTATATGGAGTACTTCAGTTACTCATGACACCTCCTAATGGCAGAGCCAAAGACTGGAGGTCAGGACTGAGCCCAAGTTAGAACTGGGTAAGGAGTCAAGAGCCCACAACTGGAGGTCAAGTTAATAAACCTTAAGAAGAATAAACAGAGAAGCAGACACCAAAGGTCAGCATGAGATAGTGGTTGAAGAACAGGCAGGTCAAAAGTAGAATCCAGGAATCAGAATACCCAGAGAACCCAGAAGGGCAGGATAGGAAAATGAGGACAGGATGCTCCAACGCCTTAAGGGAACTTGCTCTGGAGGGAAATGCAGTACCTGTCAGAAAGTTCTTGTCTCTCACCTCCCAGCCCGCAAAACAGTCTTCATCTGCCAATTAAACCCAGATGTGGGTATCCCTGAATTAGTTGGGAAGTACAGGAATTAAATTAAATGAATTAAAAACTCTCATAATAAGATTAACAACCCATTTATTCATTGCTTACCTATTTTGTTAGTTTTATTTTTTTTAATTGCCCTAAGAAAGGTGCAGCAGCACCCTCCATTTATCACAGATAACAAGCACAATTGTCATTAACCGTACTTAATGAATTCTTCAGAGCCAAGTAATATGCTACAAGCTTTCCAGTTCCCACTGCCTATGTGATGGTCTGTGAAATCTTCTTATTTTTTAAATTAGAAGATGGCTTAGGACGCAATGACCTCACGCCTGCCTGGGAGACTGGGCTGGAGTGAGAGTAATATGTTAAGTCAATTTTCAGTGGAACAAAACAAGAGCGATGCCCAATTTATGAAGTTAAAACATCTGTCCCGTCAGTCTCCTCGAAAAGGTACGTGATGAGAACTCCTGAGGCTGAGGAAGAAAGGACAAAGACCGATAAAAGCATACACTGTGGGACTGAAACAAAGCAGCTGTTTGCTGGTGGCCTAAATATGAAGCCAGGAAAGCAAAGTGCCGTTAGGGAGAATGTTCTCTGGTTTCCTGGGTAACAGGAGTCCTAGACTGCAAGGAATGGAGCTGAGAAAGGTGCCTCCAGAGGAGAAGCGAGGAACATGCCACCACCGGAGGCTCTCCACAGGCATGTAATGGCTCATGTTCAACAACTGTAACTGGGCAGGTATTCAACCAGAGGCGGGAAAGATGATCTAATGCAGAAGTCCTGCCGAATCCTTTTTGGAAATCCATTTCCACGGCAGGTAGACACAGTTACTTAAGCAGCATTCCTTGCCTTGCATAATTGAATATTGATCGAAAAGATGCATTTAGTGCCTCTACAGTAAAATAAGTGGGTGCTGTATGCAGGGGAGGACTCAATAGGTCACAGAGAAGGGTTTCCTGCTGACAAATGAAGGGTCTGAAGCATCTCTTCCTCAATAACACCTGCCCTGCTGGTTCCTTCTGCAAGTCATCATTGTTATTCCAGACACTAGCCACTCTAATAATGCTATCAAATTCACTTGAACTCAATTCACTAGAAGAAAATTAAAAAGATTCATCCAATTTGATACTTGAAATACCTGCAAATGGGCAAAATGTGTTTTATTGCCATTCTAAAGCCAGGCTTCATCAAAATGTTGGGTTCTGTTTGAGCCTCGAGACGACATTCCTTGCAGCTAATTGCTGCATAAAATAGAGTCATTTTATGACAAAAGCATAATGATATAATCATAATTTCTAAAAATCAACAGTGTAGCCCTGCTAATTTGGATGGACAGCACATCTGCAGATGGCCTAAGGAATAACACATCTTTAAAGGCACATGCATTTTTTTTTTAAGTGAAGAGAAAGGGACTGTCCTGTTGATTTCCTGTTGGATGGGAAAACATAGTTTTGGCAGGGCTGCCTTGTGGAAGGGTTGTTTACCGCTTGGAAAAGGGTTTCCTATTAGGCATGTACTGAACATGTTGCAATGTCACAGAACAGTGTCAGCTGTGTCGCTGCCAAAAATGACATCAATTCTCACCCCCACAAAGACAGACATTGTTAGGAGTACCATTAATGAGGCACGCACTTTCTCTTTCCTCCACTTTGCCTCTGTGGAGTAAGAGATCAAGGCTTTCTAGTGGAATTATCTTTCCAGAGGATAAAAAAAAACCACTTTAAAAAATGTGAACCATGAACATTTTAAACAATGCAAAGTTAATGAAAAAATGACAGCAAGGGATGCACATATGCATTGTTCTCACAAGGTATTTACTACGGAAACTGTTTTTAATCCTCTAAAATTTTATGCTGCATTTATTATCCATTGCTTACATTTTCATCATCTAATGAACTATAGACACTCAGTAAAAATTTTCCTATTCTTTATGCTGCTTAGTAGTTATTAATAAAAACTACCACCACTTAATAAATTATTTTTAAACATAAAGGAAAATGGCTGTAACTTTTAAGTAGTTTTTTTATATGGCATTTTCTTTCATTCTATATATAATTGCTACAGTGTAATGCCTACAAACTCATTGCAATTATCCTCTCTTGTTACTGAGGAGGAGCCTGAGACCAGAGAGACCGCTGGAATAGACCAGAGCCACACAGCAAGCAAGTAGCAAAGCTGGGACTCAAAATCTATTCTTTCTGATTTCAGAACTGCTCTCACTCTCTGCTGTGACTGGCTTGCCACTGTGGAGGAGAGGAGGTTCTATGAGGTGACCTCGGCCACCCCCTCATGCTAGATCCAGCTAGAGTCAGGCCAGAACAGAGAGAGTTTTTCTGAAACTCCCTCAGAGACTGTTCATCCCCTCCCCTCTGCCCTAGGCATGCTGGTTCTTGGAACAGGCACTCGCCCTGCCCTGGAAGAGTACAGAAGGCATTTTCCCCTTACCTGGGGTGAGACATGCCCCAGTATCCTCATCCATCCTGCCCCTTCCCATAAAATCCCTTAATGCTTGCCACACGTCACAGGGGATACCTATATTGTCTTTCTGACACCCAAGATGGGTCTGGTATGTAAATTCACTTAATAAACTCTCAATGTTATGCTGGACTTGTCAGCCTCTTTCTCCTGTCTCTTGGCCCTGTGAAATTTTATGTAACCACAAATATCCTATCTGAGCAATTCCAACACCAACAAAAACTTCTGACGAGTGGCTGACCTGCAATTCCCAATAGCAGATACACAATGAAAAGAGCTAAAAGAAATGGAGGGAGGGAGGGAGGAAAAAAGAAAGGACTGAGAGGGGAAACAAGAAGGGAGGGAAATTGTGAGAACTGCTTTTATTCATTAATTTATCAACTGTGTCTTGAGTATTAACTAAAGCCCAGGCTCTGAAGCAAGCTAGAGATACAAAGGTTAGCAAAATCATTCATTGTCTCTCATCTCACAGAGTTGACAGACGAGTGTGAGAGATTTTCATTAATCAAATAAAAACAATGAAATATAAAATCACAACCTTTTTACTGCTATGCAGAGAGCTATATGGCAGTACCGGAAGTGTGTAACAGGGCATTTGACGTAGGTCAGGGTGGTCAAGGAAGGCTTTCCTGAGGTATAACAACAAAGAAAAAACCTTGCTAAATAGATGTCAACATGAAGGGGAGGGAAAGTGTTCCACGCAGTGGTAACTGCATGTTCAAAAATCATGGAGTTACATTGGGGGTTAAGAAGAACCAACAAGTATACAGGACTTAAAGCAAGTGGGGAGGCCAGGTTGTGGACAGTGGGATGGCGTATGGGGGGAGATAAAGGAAGAGAGGCACTTGGAACTAAGTCTTCTAAGATTATATTAAGGTACTGTATTTCTCCTAACAGCACATGGAAGCCATCGAAGGTCACTCAACTTCTGAAGGTCTTTATGAAGTCACTTTAATTGTGAGAACACAGCACTCAGAGCAAGGTTAGTATGCTAACTACTGCAATTATCTGGTGCAGGGCAGGGGCTTGGATTAGGGTGACAGCTGTGGAAACTCAGAGAAGCAAATAGAATTAAGACATATTTAGCACACTGTAGCTGTGGTTATAGTTGTGGGTATGGTTATGGTGACAGTATGGTTATGCGAGCTGAGGGGGAGTAAGGTTTCAGGTTTTTTGCTTGACTAACAAAACACATGAAGCTGTTACTCAATGAAGGAGAGAAAAAAGAGGGTGAGGTTTGCTGGGAGATCACGTGTTGTGACCTCTCACTCCATGGATCCATGTCTGGTCCTCAGGTAGTAACTATCACACATTATCTAGGGATTTTAGACTTCTAGGATGGGATTTATAAATTGTCCTTTGGCAAATGAGTAACTTTATTTTTGCTGTCAGGTCAAATAGTTGAAAACCAGAAAAGATAACTATGCTGGTCACCTAATATTTCCAATCTCCGCATTCTAGCTTCATGATAGCACGGCATTTTGGCACATTGGTTTTATCCAAAGAGTTCAGAGTAGAAGTGACATGCATTATTTCCACGTGGGATCATGGAATAGCTGGTGAGAAATCTCTAGAACTTTCTTTCCTTATGACACAGAGATCAGCCCCATTTCAGATACAAGGTGATCCATTAGCCTAGGTCTCACAGGACGCATAACCTGCATAAGAAACCACCTTTACCATTTTAAGCCGTTGAGCTCTGGGGTTGTTCATTAGGATTGCAACCTTGTCCGTCCATCCCGATTCCTGCAAGTGCTTATTCAAGCCAAGCACATGAAGAGAATGCGAATGCCTCGAAAGAAAATACATCGTGTTCTAGGAGAATTCACCTTCAACAGAAGCAGAGAATGAAAAGAAAGAGAGGTAAAAACATAGAAGAACGTTCTGCCTCAGAAGCACTCTGAAGAAAGTGCTTCACGGAGAGAATGGTCAAGTGTCCATTACTGCTAAGGGATCAAGTTTCAAAGAGGAATAAAAATTTCCACTGGAGTTAGCTGCAGATGTTCTTGATGATCTCAGCAAGATGTCTTTCATCAGCTGAAAAAGAGAAAGGCCAAAATAGTATGGCTTGAGGACCGAGTGGGAGTTGGAGGAAGTGGGAAACTATAAACAACTCCTTTGCAAAGCCCGGACAAGGAGAGATTGAGGACAATGAGAGACAGGCCAAACACAAGCATCTTGAAAAGAGGTTTTTTCAGCTTCGTGACTGACACACTTCATTCTAGTGGAATAAAGTATCATAAGCTACAGTTATCTGGAATTCTAGTTGTTGAGATGAAATAACAGTCACCTTTCATGCAAAATCTAAAGCACTTACAAGAGGGGGGACCCAAAACACAGCATTTATTCAGTAAAATCTGTGTATTTATTGGTACCTGTTTAAACCTCAGGCACCTTCAAAGTACTCTCCATTTAATGCAATACATCTATCAAGTGTATCTTTTTTAAAAACTGTTCTGTGCTTGTTATTTTTTAATATAGAGAAATATATGCACCTGCAATTTTACAGCTAAATTTAATTGCAAGGGATACTTAGAGATTGTAACATTATTTAGGCCTTTCCATATCCTTGCATCATCATCAAATTTGGTTTTATCCGGCAGAAATGTGTTTCTAGAGAGAACACAGAGTTTATGTATGGAAAAGACTGTATTCATGGCATGTTAACAAAAAAAAATTGTTACTACATAAAAGCATTTTCTAGTCTTCTCACTTTTATATTCCCAGTGCCTAGAATAGCCATTGCATACCCTTTCACTATTTTCTACTGGCATCCTTTCAGTCAAAAAGTGTAATTGCCAATGAGCTGATTAGCAGTCTGCTAGTTGCTGATGAAATGGCAAATCCCTAAACTTCAGAAAATGTCTTATTCCGATATGTTTTTGCAGCCCTACAAAATAGCAGCCACTATCCAAGTGAAAGATTCCGTCTGCAGGTACAGCTTTTAATTCCTGGTAGGACTCCACATACACATACACATTTAAAGGCAGCAAGGGAAATCCTTCGAAGTCAAAAACAACCACTTTTCATCAAATGCCTCAAATGTGGCAAATAAGTGTTAGGTGGATTATATAGCTTAGCTCAAATCCTTTCGATAAACTTAAGTAGTAGTTGTTAATATTCCTGTTCTACACACAAACAGAGTATACCAGTTCAAGTCCATACAAGTAGCAGGTGACCAAACCAGGACACTAACCAAGCCCTGAATGTCACCAACAGTGTTGCACAAAATATTGTGAATGTTCTTTTATTACAAACACAAATATTCAATCTCCAGGTTGGCAAGCAAATAGGCACAGAATTTCATTCACATCTGTGAAAATTGTGGCGTATTTTAGGAATATTTCACCTAGCGCTAAAAGGTAGAAATTCCTTTTAGAGTCTGCTAAGGACTGTTATTAAGGGCCTGAAGTGGAACTTGATTATGTAGCATTGGCAAAAGAAACTCTGCAATTGTAAAGTCTTATTTTCTGGAATATACTACCTATTTATTTCAAAGGACCTTCTGAGTTCTCACACAGTGGGCAAAATAACAATACTAAAATTATTTTAAACAATTTTTACATTGAGATAAATTAATAGGGGTGGAAAATCCTTTCTCATTCTATTAATATTTATTATTATCTTTCTCTTACATGCTTTCAAATTCACCATTTCTGGAGTGAACTTAAATGTGAGATGATTAGTCTCACATTAGTATACAGGACATTCATGAAGGCCCCTACTTTATTCCCCATCCCAACTAACGTAAAATGATTTAATTGAAAAACACATCACATTTACAATGTGGTTCACATCCTAGTTGTGTCAATGACTGTCTCACCATAACCAGGATTATGAAAAATTTACAGACATTCTTTTTCCAAACAAGGTTAATGGAGACAATCCCTCTGAAATTCCAATAGGTGAAGTACCCTCGGAACGGCTGTACAGTACTCTTGTTGCAGGGATAATATTCACTATTATTCATTCTGTAGAAATTATATGTAGCTGAAGGTCACAATTCCAAGCAGCAACCGAATATGCAGCTTGATATGGGGGAAATGAAAGCACTTGCCGAATCAGAAAGTGTGGGTCTGCGGTGCCGATAATGTTCGAATGTGATTGTTTTGGACAAGACATAGAGCCCCTCTGTCTGAGTTCTGTTTCTCCACTTTCCCAAATTAAATAATGATACCTAATTCAAGGCCTCATGATGAGAATAAACTGAAAAAAGCCCTCTGGAAGCTGCAATGTCAACTTGTATAAATATGTGATGTCTTATAATGTGACCGTTACTGCGCACACAAAGAGAAGTTCCTGTAATGGGTAGTTGTTGCTATATGTTGTTGAAGTGGTTGTTCGCTGGCCAAAGAAAACATGAATTTTTTTTGTCCATGTTAAAACTGATATTGTTCTATAAAGTGTGAAGGAAAAGTATAATAAAATCTCACCTTCTCAAATAAATAACGGGAACCCAAAGCACTAATCCAGAGTTTAAATTGACTTTGGACATATCTTAAATTTGTAAATTTGTAATTCAGCCAATCTGTTTACCTAATAAACTTTAATACTGTTATGCTTATCGTTTCTGTAAATACACATTGAATGAGGACGGCCTTGGAGGATATGGAGAATTATCCTGGGAAGAAAAAAAGAAAAAGGTGCATGGTACTTATAAGCACTAAAGGAATAATTATTCTGGAATGCAGAGGCATTCGAAGTTGAATTCAATGAAGGGCATATTTGACCTCAGTACCTCAAGATGAAGGCACTTTGAAATACGTGACTGTAAAACGTAAAAGAGAGTATTAAGAATTGCTTTACAAGCCCACAAATACAACTATTTCATTATAAATTTTAAAAATTATTTCAAAGAAAATTATTTTATTATATGAGAACATGAGGGTCCAGCCTATGAATAGCTGCTTTACAATTCTCAGACTTTCCCAAATTCTGCAAACATACATGCACTATGTAAATAAAAATAAGCATTAGATCATGCTTTAATTACTCTAGCTCTGACCATATTATCATTTTCTGCTCCGTGCAAGGCCACTCAGATAACATAGAATGCAAAAGGGAGGGGGGTAAACACGTGAAAAAAAAGTCCTCTAGTCAAAAGCATCCCTTAATCTTTAAAGTGGAATAATTCCATTTTAATTAGGTAATTAAGGTGATATAATTTTATTTTTAAAAGGACAAGTGTCCAGTTTTCCTAAGGTTACTGAGGGTCTTTGTTAAAAGCTAAAAAGAATTCTGATCATTTCCTACTAGAGTAAGCAGCATTAAGTTTTACGTTCTTGTCTGGAAGGTTAGCGTATGTGGGTGTTGTCTGGGACAAGGGCGAAGGGCGAAGGTGTTGCAGCTAACCAGATTTCCGGATGCATGTTCTTTTCCAAGTGTTCCCCTTATATTTCTGGTGTGTCTGTTGCAAATGAGCATGAATATTTTCCATTCATTTCTTGCTTCGAAATCTTAATAGAGAAAACTGGAAAGGGTTAAGAATAAAGAACTGCCTCTTTGGGGGTCTAGAAGAGAGTTATAACCATTGGGTGAAAATCAATTCTAATGATTTTCCTACACTGTTCATCCTTAATTGAAATAAAATTTATTTACAGTTTAAATATCTTCAATACTCTTCTGAGGTAAAGCTTTAAATCACAAGGATGTCTTTCGTGCACTTAATTCAATATGTTACAGACTTCTTGAGGATGTGTGACCAAGGCAGAGTTGACATACAGACAGAAAGACACCGAGCAAGATCCGCAAGAACCTGAGGGCCCTGTAGAGTTGGTTCAGTCAATTCCATCCAAACAAATCAACAGGTTTAAGTTCACCAACAAAATGCAAACTATACAAGAGAAATCCCCAATAAGGTCAAGACTCCACCCCACCTGTTCGACTGTGTCAAATGCATTGCTTGAATGAATGCACGTAAGTAGGTTCATTTGCATCTTGGTTTTATTTCAATTTTTCAATTTCAGAAGTTTTTATTTTAATTTCAACCTTTTTTCATTTTTCATACGTTAAACATAAAATTACACTGATGAAAATCTTTAGTAGTAAGAAGTTTTAAATCTTTGTAAACACTAAAACAGAATTATGCAAATCAAAATAGAAAATGCTCATGCATAGTGTCACCTAAATGATGAGATTTCATAAAAATATGTTGCCAGTGAATAACAGAAAAACGACCATCTCCTGTGCACCAGTAAGAGAAAAAAGAAAATGCTGCTATTTAGATTTTCAAATTAAGTCCGGATTTGAGAAATGTTAAATGTGTGCTTAGAATTGGTTAAGTGTGCTGCTTTTGTCTTTGCATTCCCCTCTTCATACAGAGCATCTAAAAGTTGATCCAATGGAAGCAAACACGTAAGCTCATGCAGTAATTTAAACTTAGCCTAGTTCCATAAATTAGAAACTTATTAGGCAATTATTAATTCACCTATAAAATCCCAGAGAACAGAGTGGTGCTAAGTATAACTTTAATTGTGTGGTGACTTATTAATTCTAAGTAAATATCAGCCTCAATAACTAAATGAAACATGCTCATTGATAGGACTGATTGGCTGGCTAGAATATTAAAAGATGAATATGGTTTAAGAAAGCCAGCCTCATCAGATTGGCTAATGGGGCTAAGAGGCAACTGGGGTTTCACCACAAAAGTGAAGCAGTTACTATTATAGTTAAAGGGAGAGAGATTGTTGATCCAATCATTGGAAGCTGGTTCTCGTCAACTAGTTACAGCATTATAAAATCTGAATATTCCAACAGTACATTGTTTAGTTGGTAGAAAGTTAAGTAGCTTGATATTTAAAGTCAAAACTTTCTTTATTCCAACCAATTTACCAGTCTTACAAAATAAAAAGCTCTGCTATTATCTGTGGTTTTGTTTAGTGTTGTTTTGTTTTATTTCTCACTTTGGAGACAAGAAGAAAGCCTTTGGAGACCCATGAAATGTTTCATTTTAAAATGGTAACATAGTTAATAGTTATGCTTAGCAGTGTGAGATTAATTTAGAAATCAAAATTAAAACCACAAATTTAAAACGTTCAGTTCTTTTCAAAGCTTAAGATTTATTCAGTAATCAATAATTAAAATCATCTCAAATTAATTATAACACCACTAACATCCTATGGATTGTTAGGTACATAGTTCACAGCTAACCCACATAAAATAAATAAAACATGATTCCTACCCTCAAAAGTAATCCCAAATTCATGGACTGGTCAATAGTCAGATATCTGGCATTACATACCACTTATACCAATAATGTGGCTTCTAACAATTCACAAAATAAATAATATATAAATAAACAAAATAATTTTCCTTGCTGTTTTCTGGATAGACTAGAAAGTGTTAGAATTCAGTTTCAACTACAACCGAATAGTACAGGTACAGTTGCAACACAGTAAAAGACATTAGGACTTGTACAGTGTCTTACAACATAAATCCAGAAGAAGCAGTGGTATTTTTATGCCTTTTGAAAGGAACACAAATGTCTAGCAGGATGAAGAATGTCCACAAATCAACCTAGATATGACACCTTATCTTTCCATTTCTTCAAAGTCTGAAGAAATTAAGGAAGTGCTAAAAATCACTTTTATCAGATAGTGGGTAGAATGTTGTAAACACTGAACTTAGACATAAATATGTAGAACACATACCCAGAGCTAGCATTTATTCTGAAAATTCACTTAATTTATCAAGTCTTAGTTGCCCTTTGGAATATGAAATGAAATGTGTGCTTTGGAAATGAAATATTATATGCAAAAGTAGTTTGTAGATTAAATAGCAAGTAAAAGGTACTGGTTTTCCATGAGTAAATATACTAATCAAAAAAGAAACCCCCAAAGTGTCGCAGCCCGCTGCGGCAGGGGGGCTCGTAAGTCAGGGTGAGGGATGATATTATTATTATTGATTAATAATAATATTAACAGAGAGGTCCAAGACTCATTGGGTCATGGCGAGTTTATTGAAAGAGACCAAAGCTTTTAAACACCGAGCCTCAAAAGCTACAGAGCGTATAGCAGTCATATCCTTGAGATAAAAGCTTACAAGTTCCCACAGGACAAGGTTCTCATTAACGCATACTTCCTTGCACCTGCGAAGAAGGCCATGCCTTCCCCCTGCGCCTGGGAACAGCCAGATAATCAGCAGTTGGGAGGTAGTCTGGGCCCAGAACGGCCTTGAGGCTAGAAACCAGGTTTCTATCACCACTCCGGCGGTGAGAAACCCTCTCCTTAACCCCTTATGGCTGCTGGGCCCCTACACCAAAGTCCTCAGGAGAAGAGTGTATATTTTGTTTCTGTCTGCATTTTTTTATCTGAAAGTAAAGGAGTGGTCAAGCTATGGTAGACAGAACAGCGGCCCCCCAACCACGTCCATGTCCAAATCCCCAGAACCTATGAATGTGTTGTGACCTTACACTGCAAGAAGGACTTCAAAGATTTGATTAAGTTAAGGATCTTGGGAGTATCCTGGATTCTCTGGGTGAGCCCACAAGGATCCTTATAAGGAAAACAGGGAAGCAAGAGAGTCAGAGAAGTAGATATGAGGATGGACCCAGAAGTCAATGATGTGACTACAAGCTAAGGAATGCAGGCAGCCTCTGGAAGGTGGAAAAGGAAACATACTCTTCCCTAGAGCCTTCAGAAAAGAATGCAGCCCTACCAACACCCTGACTTTAGCCTAGTGAGACTTATGTCAGACTTCTGCTTCCTGGAATGGTAAAATAATACATTTCTGTTGTTTAACTCATTAATCACTGGATTTGTTACAGCAGCACTAGGTAACTAATACACATGCCAAGGGAGACTGCATAGTTAGATTCTAGCCCACTGGACTATAACCACAGGGCTGTGTGGTATTAAGCCAGTCCCTCTCTATTTCAAAATCTCTCAGGTCTTCTCCATCTGAAAAACACTATAATTAAACAAAATAACTTCTCCTTCCTTTCCCTTTTCCCATCTTTCATGCTTCCTCCCCTCCTTGGATTAAAAGAGCTATTTCCTCTTGTGAATTTTATGATTTAAGGAGAAGATAATTTCTAGGGCTAACTGATATGGTAGAAACTGCTGAGGGATAATGAGGCCCACTTACCCTGCCAAGACATGTCAGCTGCTTTCCTTCACTGACAATAAGTAGGGAAGTTTGCTTGCTCACTTCAATTTTCCCTGAGTCTGTTTTCCAGGCTTCAAAATACACAGGCAGAAGTTACATAGAAATGCAATGCGAACTCAAGGTCCCAAGAGAGTAGTTAGTTTCCTGGGCAATTATATGTAAAAATGTCCTCATCAAGATGATTCTTTTAAAGATTGTCTTCAGCACTATGGTTTTAAAAATTCATGATTTGTCATCCTCAATTATAAGCAGGGAATCTATAAGAATCCATGGTTTCTCTGGATAAGGCCATTTACTAACAATGCACTTGACGTTGAACCAGAGGGTCAACTAAAACATATATAACAATAGCTGTAGCTAAAAATTGTACTTGTGCTTTCTTCAATGCTAAATTGTAACAATTTTAACAGGAACCTTGAATTCCAGGAATAACATGCCTGGAATGTAAATACTTTAAATCCTTAAACATCGAACTTCATCACAATTACAAACCGGGTCATTATTCAATATTTAAAATAAAACTTGAGGTTTTTATTTTAAAACAATAAGGAAACACTATGTTACCATACAAGCACTCATACCCTTGTAAAAGAAGACTGCTAAATTTCTGTGGTTAATCCAGTCAACATGGAGGCATAGGTAGACACGCTTCACCTCCTTGCACAACTACAGAAAGAATTACAACTAGACTTCAAAACAAATAACACCCAGAACTGCCAGAAAATTGAGCTATATGGAAGTCAGACAGCCAAAGATTTAAAGAAGCCACATTCATCCAAACGGGTGGGAGGGGCAGGAACACAGAGACGGGTAGAGAAGTGCTGAGACGCAGTGTGGTGCAGAGAGGTGGGGGTGGCAGCATAATGGGCAGTCCCACACTCATGTGTGGTGAATGGAAATCAGGAGGGATACCATGATAGCAAATGATCCCAGCCCCAGGCCAGACCACAGAATCCAGGGTTTCAACACCAGAAAGATAAATCCCCATAACTTCCGGCTGTAAAAAACCAGAAGGGGTTGGCACAGCAGAAGAAACTGTCAGATTTTCAGGAGGCTCTGCTTAAAGGACCAACATGGACTTAAAATGTATGCAAACACACCCACTCTGAGATTTAACACCAGGGCAAAAGCTGGAAAGGCACCAGCCACATGGGGCGAATGCCTGGCAAACCTCCAGAAGCCAGGCAGCAGCATTGTCCTGTCTCTGAGCCGTCCTCCCCACACAGAGCCCCAAACCAGTGAAGTCGGTTGCCCCACCCTGGTGACTACCTAAGGCTCCACCCCACACAATTTACAGGTGCCTTTTCTAAAATAGGCCACACTACTGAGACAGGGACTCAAAGCAGCTCTACCTAATACACAGAAACAAACACAGGGTGGCTGCCAAATTGAGGAGACAAAGAAATATGGCCCAAATGAAAGAACAGAACAAAACCCCAGAAAAAGAACTAAATGAAATCAAGATAACCAACCTCTCAGATGTAGAGTACAAAACACTGGTGATCAGGATGGTCAAAGAACTCACTGAGCACGGCAACAACAAAAGGGGTGATATGAAGGTTACACTAAGTGAAATAAAGAAAAATCTACAGGGAACCAACAGTGGAGGGCATGAAGCTGGGATTCAAATCAATGATTTGGAACATAAGGAAGAATAAGCATTCAGCCAGAACAGCAAGAACAAAAAATAATTTTTAAAAAATGAGGAGAGTATAAGGTGCCACTGGGATATCTCCAAACATACCAACATCCAAATCATAGGGATGCCAGAATGAAAAGAGAAAGATCAAGAAACTGAAAACTTATTTCAAAAAATAATGAAAGAAAACTTCCCTAATTTGGTGAAATAGATGTACAAGTCCATGATGTGCAAAGAGTCCCAAACAAGATGGACTGGAAGAGGACCACACCAAGAAATATCATAATTAAAATGCCAAAGATCAAAGATAAAGAGAGACTCTTAAAGGCAGTAAGAGAAAAGCAGAAATAGTGGGTATTTCTTACCTTTGTAGAAAGGAGGTCCCATAAGACTGTCAGCTGATTTCTCAAAAGAAACTTTACAGGCAAAAAGGGACTGGCAAGAAGTATTAAAAGTGATGAAAAGCAGGGACCTACAGCCAAGATTACTCCATCCAGCAAAGCTATCACTTAGAATAGAAGGGCAGGTAAACTGCTTCTAAACAAGATAAAATTTAAAAACTTCATCATCACCAGGCCATTATTACATGAAATGTTAAAAGGTCTTATTTAAGAAGAAGATCAAAACTACGAACATGAAAATGGCAACAACTTCATACTATCAGCAACTGATTCTTAAAAAAAAAAGAAAAAGAAAAAACTTCAGCAAACACCAAGAACAGGAATAGAATCACAGAAATGGAGATCAGAAGGAGGGTTATTAGTGGGGGGGAGGTGGACAACGAGGGGGAAAGTACATGGAATAAGAAACATAATTGGTAGGTACCGAGTAGACAGGGGGAGGTTAAGAATAATATAGGAAACGGAGAAGCTAAGGAACTTATATGCATGAGCCATGGACATGAACTATGGGGTGAGGGAACTGCGTGGAGGGGGGCAAAGGGGGAAAATTGGGACAACTGTAATAGCATCATCAATAAAATACATTTTTTAAAGTTCTGTGGTTAAGATGACCCAGCAATTTCCACTGCCAAGTATTTACCCAAAAGAATTGAAAACGAATATTTGCATACTTGTACATTAATGTTCATAATATCACTATTCACAATAGCCAAAAAGTGGACACTTACATGTCTATCAACAAATGAATGGATAAACAAAATATGGAACACCCTTATCATGGAACATTATTCAGCCGTAAAAACTACGGTGT
The DNA here is from genome assembly GCA_004027735.1 of Carollia perspicillata. NCBI lineage: Eukaryota > Metazoa > Chordata > Mammalia > Chiroptera > Phyllostomidae > Carollia > Carollia perspicillata. The sequence continues at coordinate 64,980 of PVKM010000234.1, forward strand.
ACAGATACATGCTGCACCATGGATGAACCTCAAAACGTGGTAAGTAAAACCCTCCAGGCACCAACAGTTATGCATTATATGATTAAGCTTATATAAAATCCAAAGTAGGTAAATCCATAGAGACAGAAAGCAAATGAGTGGTTACCGGGGCCTAGGGGGAAGGAAATAGGGAATGGCAGTGCCTCCAGGTTTTCCTTTAGGAATGATGACAATATTTTGGAACAAAAGTTGATGGGTGCATAACACTGTAAATGCTGTAAATGACACTAAATTGTACATTTCTTAATGGCTAATTTCACATTATGTGAATTACTCCAATTTTAAAATGAAGTTTTATGGTTAGACAGAAATGAATCCCTTTTGGCCCTGCCACTTATAATATGGCCTTTGGCAAGTCACTTAAACTCTCTCCCGTGAAAATTAATGGACAGAACCCTCATTGAAATTGGAGTTGGGAGGGCTTGTATGGAGAGCGCTCACACTGTACCACTTACCCTCAATTACTCCAAAAAACACAGAGTACATTCCATTTCCAGCAAGACTTTTTTCTATTCTACTACTCTAGCAGTATGGAAGGAGGTCTTCTCCTTGCCCAGCAATGATGCAGCCAATGAAAAGCTACTACACTTCGAACTCCTAATTTCTTCCACTGAACTCTTATTTACAACAGTCCCTCCGAACTTCTCCTTTCTCTATTAAAAAACAAGTTCTTCTCCTTTATTCTCTGGACTTCTGTGTAGTTCACCAGTAGACCATATCCCAAATTTAATTCTTTCTTGTTCCTAAATAAACACATTTTGCTGAAAAATACCTGACTATTTGTTTAAGGGTAACACCAGTCAACTTTCAGGGTTAAAGTAAATATTAAATGAAATACTGTATTTACAGTATCTGATGCATAGCCGTTTACTAGAAAAATAAAACTGCCCTTCTCTGTACCTTTTTTATCCCCTCTGCAGGCTACTGGGACTTTAGATTACTACTTTATAAATATAAATGAGCAGTAGGCAAAAGAAAAAATATGGCATTGCTATACAGCTTCTAAAAATGAATCTTAACAAAATTATCAGGTGAAAGGGTGATGTTTGACTCTTTCAAAGTATGCATCACACACACTCTCGTAGACATTACACACACCTCAATGTGGTTGGTACCAGCCAGAAAATATGAAAACCAAATATTCCTCAGTAATAGATTGGTTGAGTAAATTACGACACATCATTTCAATAGACTATTTTGTAGCCATTTTACTTGGGATGTAGGTTTGTATTTAATGACACTGAAAGATATCCATACTATAGAAGAGAGGAAGAGAAGACAGTTTCAAAATTTTATGCATCACACAACCCCTTTTATATCATTGAAAAAAACACACAGGAAAAAAAGACTGTAAGAATATACATTTACAATGTAAACAACTTTAAATGCTGGTATTAAGAATGACATTCATAATACTTTTCTAATAAGAGACTCAATAAAAACATACCTATTTTAGAAAAAAGATGTAAGTCTCCAAAATATATAAAGAACTCCTACAACTCAACACCAGGAAGATAATCAATCCAATTAAAAAATGGGCGAAGGACCTGAATACACACTTCTCCAAAGAGTACATGTAGAGGTCCCAGAGACATATGAAAGGATGCTCAGCATCACTATACGTCAGAGAGATGCAAATTAAAATCACAATGAGGTAAGACCTCACAGCTGTCAAAATGGCCATCATTAACAAATCAACAAACAACAAGTGCTGGTGAGATTGTGGAGAAAAGGGAACCCTAATCCACTGTTGGTGGGAATGCAGCCTGGTGCAGCCACTACGGAAAACAGTATGGAGTTTCCAGAGAAAACTAAAAATGGAATGCCTTTTGACCCAGCAATTCTATTGCTGGGATTATACCCTAAGAACCCTGAAACACCAATCCATAAGAACTTATGCACCCCAATGTTCATAGCAGCACAATTAACAATAGTCAACTGCTGGAAGCAGCCTAGGTGCCCATCAGTAAATGAGTAGATCCAAAAACTGTGGTACATTTACACAGTGGAATACTGTGCAGAAGAAGAAGGAACTCCTACCTTTTGCGACAGCATGGATGGAACTGGAGACTATAATGCTAAGTGAAATAAACCAGTTGGTGAAAGACATACCATATGATCTCACCTATAAGAGGAACCTAATGAACAACAATAAACTAACAAGCAAAATAGAACCACTGGTATGGAAACGTGGGACAGACTGAAAGTCAACAGAGGGGGAAAGGGTGGGGTATAATGGTGGAAAGAAGGGGAAGGGCGTAGTTAAAGAACATGTATGAATGACCCATAGACAAAGACAACAGTGTGGGGACTGACTATGGGAGCAAGGGAAAGGATGGGCAGAAGAGGGCACAGGGGAAAAATGGGACAACTATAATAGAATAACAATTCAAAAAGATGTAATGAAGAAATTGGAGTAACATACTTTCTTCATTATCAAACACAGTTTAAAATCAGTTTACTTATAAATGTGCTTCCCTCTACTTCTGATGTATAAGATTTTAAAACTGTAGTAGAGCAGAATTTTCTTTTGTAGGACATAAATATATCATTTATTAGCTGTGCTACTTCTGAAAAATCACTTAAACCCTGCATATCAAAATGTTGAAAAGCTGAGTTGTTTCGTTGGTGCAGAAATATCAGTCTGTCACTACGTGTGGGAGAAAAGGAACCAGGGTCAGCATCCCAGTGCTTAGACCTTGAGAATGCTAATATGATCCTCTAAAAACTTTACTAGCCCTCAGGAAAGTCAAAATCATAAAATAAGTGTTCCTGATATGTACACAGAAGATAAAACCATCTTGCATAGTACAGCACATGCATGTGAACTTTTAAACCCTCTCCTTCCCTGGGTGTTTAATTTATAATGAAGCGGACATCCTATAAAAGACCAGAAAAGTATATAGAGATAAATGCAGGTATGAATTCTTCCTACTGTCAAATTCTGAGTTTTAGATGTTTTAAAGAATATACAGGGGGTATACAACCTTTGGGCATCTCTGGGCCACACTGGAAGAAGAGGAGTTATCTTCAGCCACACATTAAATACATTGTAACATGTAACCACAAAAAAATCACATAATGTTTTAAGTAAATTTACGATTTTGTGTTGGGCTGCATTCATAGCCATCCTGGGCTGCATGTGGCCTGTGGACCGCAGGCTGCACACTCCTGAGTTAAAGATGTTTTAAATTATTTTTAACAACTAAGTTTAGAGGATGGGACAATAAAATGAGAATGTAGTGGATTAAAAATTAAGTGTGGTAGAAAAAACTTAAATTAAGTACGGTGGGGCCATTATCACTTACGGTATTTCAGCAGCCAAAAATTTCCATTAACTACCAAAACTGGTCACTTCTACCAAAGTACTGTGTTTAACCATGATAATGATTCCCAAAGTAGTAGCATGTTACACAGAGTCAGCTACACTCATGATGAATGGAATGTCCTGTGATGAATCCCAACCAATTAAACTTCTACAAGGCTCAGGGACCTGAAGCTGCCCAAATATATATCCTACACCATGAAGAGCTTAATTTATACAATCCAAAACCACTGTTTCCGTATGTGTCCTGAAATGGTTTCTAATGATTTTTTATATGGCTTTTGTCTACAACAAGAGGTCTCCTTCTCTATGTTTCTACTTAACTGCCATCCTTTCTGCTACTGCCTTTCCCATCCTACCCCTATATTCTCCACAATACTTAGCAAAATGCTGGATATCTGGAAGATGCTCAAATATATATTGGCTTTCGTTAAAATAGCGGGACAATGGAAGCAGCCAATATGTCTTATAATACAACTTGTCTCTCAGCCTAACAGTGATACCTATTTATACCAACCCCCTGGGGCTAGACAAACACACATGGAATGGCAGACATGCTCGAGCAACCACGATGTGACATGTTCGAGAAGGAATGATGGTTAAACAGGATGCTTTGAAGACGTCCTGACATGTACCTTTGGACATTACCAAGGAGCTTGTTTATATTAGCTGCAACAAATAGTCAGTGTAGGCTACAGAAAAGATAAATGGAATGACCCAAAAGAGTAAAAGGAAGAAACACCAAGAAGACAACTGCTCATCATCGCTATTATAAATAAAAAGCAAATACACCATTTATTAGCTGTGTGACTTGTGAAAAATCAGTTAAACTCTGCACATCAAAATGTTGAAAAGCTTCACTGGCTGGTGTGGCTCAGTGGACTGAGTGCTCACCTGTGAATCAAAGTGTCACCAGATCAATTCCCAGTCAGGGCACATGCCTGGGTTGCAGGCCAGGTCCCCGGTAGGCAACACGAGAGTTGTGCATGGGAGGCAACCACACATTGTTGTTTCTCTCCCTCTCTTTCTCCCTCCCTCCCCCTCTGTGTAAAAATAAAACAAATAAAATCTTGTAAAAAATAAAAATAAAAAATGTTGAAAAGCTGACATATATTATGGTTGGGTATCTGTTAATTGCAATTACACCCTATTTGTACTTAGTACAAACTATTATGTCCGTCTTCCCATCATTTTCAATCACTACTTGTGAATTTCCCTGTATATACCAACCAGGCTACTTTTTAAAAATATATGTTTTGTGCATTGAAATTAAAATGAGGAAATATTTAGTTCTCACCTAGGTATTTTAAACCCATGTTGTCAGTTTAGGGGAGGAAGAAAATTTTCCACTACCCTTCTAGGTTCTTCAGGCTGGTCGACTAACCCAATTGACAGATTAACAAGAGAAAATAACCAAATTTCACTACGTAACTACATATGGGAACCCCACATACATGAGCAGTTGAGAGAGAGAAAGGTAAAATAAGGCCTATATTGCATTTTGGGTTAAGATGGGGTAAGGCACCTAAGGCTTCAGAAGGGAGGAAGGTCATTCTTAGGTGATAACAAGAGCAAATATTCAGTAATTAGAAGTTTGCCCCACCCTACAGATAAGTTTTAAAAAGTTATCTCTGGTAATACTCTTAGTATGGGCTAGGCCCCCAGTTTAACTTCTTTAAGGGAGAGGTCAATGTTTCTTGTGACCCCACTTTTGACTGCCTTTAGCTCACAACAATTAACATGCCAAAGAAACGCATGTTGAGGAGGCCTGGTCTGTACCCCTTCACCATACAGAGACTCAGAAATTTAAATGCATAAAATGCACATACGTGATAGAAAAAAAAGAGCTGGATATTTATCAAGTTCATTGAGTTAATTGTGGTCTAAAAATCAGATCTTTAATAAATCATGCATATCATTTCAACTTATATATTCTCCAACTTTAAAAAGGCTTGTTTTGAATTTTTTCCCAACTCATTAAAAATAGGTTTATTCTCACACAACAAAAATGTGAAATTCTAAAGTGGTTATTTTTTTCGAAATAAATGTATCTCCAAGAGGACCATATTTTCCCAGGCCAAAATTAGGACACATAGCTTGAAATGTAGGTAGATAATTCAGACTATTTGAAAATCAGGCCAGTTGAAACAAATCTAGGCTAAATGGTTATTGTTATTTTAACTTAAATGACAAAAAAAAACATTGATATATAAAATACTGCTCCCTGAAAGTATTTTGTTGGCACAAAGTCAATAATGAAAAAAAGAACCAGGATAGCTGTTTTCATCACTATATCCACAGAGTCTATCTCCATAACTGACAGAAAATAAACATTTAATTTATACTGTTTCTTTGAGTGAATGTGAAGGGAGAGGAGTGTGTGAGTGTGTGAACGCGTGAGAAAGAGAGAGAGAGAGAGAGAGAGAGATTTTTTTCCATGGCAAAAAAGAAGTACCTTGGGCACATTTAAAATGTCTTGTTTTTAAAATCTTAGTCAGTCCCCAAATAATGAAGCAGATACAGTCTACAGAAAAGAAGGGCAGCAGGAAACAATGGCGGCCGTGCACCAAGTGCCCACAACACTCCTACCCTTCCTGCAGCACTCACTCGACCCAGGATACCTCTGGCCTGCCCGCCCTCCATGGCTGACAAGGCAGCAGCCCTTGATGATACAGTAGAAGAACATGTGATTAACAAAGAGTACAAAATATAGAAAAAGAACACCCCTTTTCTTTACGATCTGGTGATGACCTGTGCTCTGGTGTGGCCCAGCCTAACTGCAGTGGCTTCCAGATGTAACCAGACCAGAAGGGAAAGATTTCAGCACTCTTAGACTTGCCCTGGGGACACCCATGTCGGATGAACAACACTACTTTGTGAGAGCCTGTGTGTAGCTGCCTAAAGATGATGCTCAGCCTGATGCTTCACACTACCACAGCGAGAAAGGGGAATTTGCAGGTTTGGGCTTATCGTGAAAAAATTAAAATAGAAATCAAGACCAACCATGAAGGAGAAGGAAACAGGGCACATTGTGTGCCGCGGAACCCTGGCATCATTGCAACAAAGACTCCATCTGCCGATGTTCTTGTTTTGGACTATGCAAAATGTCCTTCCACACCAGGTCCTTGTGGAGAGTGCAACCAAGTCTTGCATCTTTGTGGACATCAGAAGGGAGACTATAGGCTTTCTTGGAGCCCAAATCTCAATGGGCACTCAGTGCTTCAGAGAACCATGCCATTTTCCTGTGGGACATCAGTACTGGTCCAAAGTAAAAGTTGTGGCTGTGAAGACCATCTTCACAGTGTGTATAGCAGTAGTAGATGTCTCCTGGCATCTTCTCCATGAGTCTCTGTTTGGGTCAGTTGCTGATGATGAGAAACTTATGATCTGGGATACTCATTCAAATGATGCTTCCAAACCAAGCCACTCAGTCGATGCTCACACTGCTGAAGTGAACTCCCTTTCTTTTGATTCCTATGGTGACTACATTCTTGCCACAGGGTCAGCTGATAGATAAGATGTTGTATTGTAGGATCTGAGAAATCTGAAACTTAAGCTGTACTCTTTGAGTTACATACAGATGAAATATTCCAGGTTCAGTGGTCATCTCACAATGAGACTATTTTAGCTTCCAGTGGGACTGATCATAGACTGATTGTCTGAAATTTAAGTAAAATTAGAGAGGGACAATTTCCAGAAGATGCAGAAGATGGTCCACTGGAGTTGTTGTGCATTCATGGTGGTCACACTGCTATGATACCTGATTTCTCCTAGGATCCCAATGAACCTGGGGTGATCTGTCCTGTGTCAGAAGACAATATCATGCAAATGTGGCAAATGGCAGAGAACATTGATAACAATGAAGAAGACCCTGGAGGAAGCATGAGTCCAGAAGGACAGGGGTCTTAGAAACATCTGTGCTTCTTGAGATTTTAGACTTCCCTTTTTTCTCCTCTTAAGCCAGAGATGAACTTAGCAGTGACTTCGAGACAGAGACTTTGTTCAGCTATCTGTCTATAGTAGGTACCACCAACAATGTTGTTAGCCCAAACCTAGGCTGTTTTCTAAACATTAGCTGGGAAGGGAAGGCTTGATTCAGTAAAGTCACAGACATATATTTAAATATCCTTCCAGAATGTTCTAGTAACAAAAATCAAAAGTAGCCACCAAAAGAGGAATATTGTGTGTGGTTATTTTATTTTTCTTCTTATGCTACATCCCCGAGTTTTTCAGACTCATTTAAGTAAAGGCTAGAAGGAAGGAATAGAGGCAAGTGAGGTAGGTGTCTGAGCCATGAAGTATAATTACTGGAAGATGTCATTTTTATTCAGGAATTAGGGGAGATTCAAGTCATAGAAATGCCTACTCTAAAATCTTCACACCTGACTTTCCAGGACGCACATTCTCATATGCAGGCCAGTCTCCTGTCAATTTCTTGAATCAAAACTACATGTTCCTCTTTCCCCATATATTTTTTGCTCATTAGTGTATTTCTTGAGCTGTTTTCATATTCTTTCTTTCCATTCTGTGAAATGGCTTTTTTAAAAAAACTTGGGACCACTAGGCTGTAAAGATGTATGTTTTTACCTGACAGTTACACCACAGGTAGACTGTCCAGTTATGTGGAGAAGAGTGAATTGACAGCTTGGAATTGTTTGCAAAATTAAATTAATCCTGGATAAAAGTTGCCTTTTTTTAGGAGTTAGGCCTTGACCACTAGTTTTATACCACCTGTTTTTGGTGACTTGTTTCACCAGTGGGACTGTTATTCTCCAGGACCAACTGTGCAAGTGGTTTTAATTGAATAAATTGCTTTCCTACATTAAAAAAAGAAAAGGAAGCAAATTCGTGACTAGAAAAATACTATATGAGTCAACTAGTAAGCTAAATAATCTTCTACTTGGTTGTGGAGTACATACAATTTTTAAGTAACTATTTAATTTTTAAAAACAGCTACATCATGTGGCTTCAAAATGAAATTCAAAGGATAATGGTTTCATTCAGCGTGATTCTAAAACCTGAATAAAAGCCTGTGCTTCTCCATTATGTTTCAGAAAATATTCTTCTTTGGTTATATAGACCCAGCTACAGATACAGATTTGTCACAAATTTCAAAAACTGACCACATCCAGGGCTTTCAGTTTAAAACTGAAGTTAGTAGGCCAGTGAAATGAATAACATACACCCTTACAATTAATGTCAGTGCTAGATAATTTATGAAACAGGTACAGTCATCTACTCATTCATCTATTCAACACTGCAGATCTACAATGTGAAAGACACTTGTTAAGTGTGGGGAAGACAAGGCTCAACAAGAGTCAAGGATCATGCCCAGGGAAACCTTCCAATCGCAGTTTGTCGTGTCCCACCTCACCTCTTGCCCTGTCGCGGGCCCAGTGCTCAGCTAGTGCTCAGCCATCTCTAGCCCTAGAAGACAGTAATCAGGGAAAAACCCTTTACCCTAACACACACACATGTGAATATGCTCTCCACGCAGAGAGTGTTGGCCTTTTAAGACAGGACCTTGGAAATGAAGTAGAGAGCACACAAGCATGAATAATTTTCGAACAGGATGAAGTCAGGTTGTCTAAGCAAGACGGTGTCATTAAGGGATTCCTATCAAGTGCCATGAAAAGACTGGCGGGTGGCTCTAACTGTTGTACTGCCACTAGAAAGTGGGGGCAGGGTAGATATGAAGAGCATGACTCAGTCAGAAAACGGAAGTTCAATAGGGAGACAGAGCCCCATTCCAGGATGAAACTCGAGAGAACTAAGGCAGGTGAAACTAGGGATGAGCATCAGTGGTGAAAGGCAGGAAAGGAAGAGAAAGAGGAACCAGGGTTCCCTACGCATCCCTGCTCCCAGGAGGGGTCATGAAATCTTCACTAGAACAAAACATTTCATCAAGAGGAAGGCATCAGCCCCCTTCAACTTTTATCTTTTCATCCATTCATTCATTTTACAGCTTTTAATTGACTGATCAATAAAGTTCTGCCTCTCGTGGTAACAAGATTCCCTTCATTTATCATGTGTAATCGTCATATAAAAACCAACCTTCTGATGTTTAACCTTCTCTCCTTGCTTTACTAGATAAGACACATGGGAATGTGTCTAGTTTACGAAGTTCAATTATAAGGTCTGAGGGATAAACTCAGGATCATGAACATTCAAAAGGGTAATTTGTCTTTGGAACTGTTCTTAATACCATCATACCCATATAGCTACAAATGCTGATATTTAAGCCTGTAGAGTTGATTCTCTGTGCAGGTACAGAAAACACGAATGAATATAAATTATTTTCAGTAAGCAAAAAAGGGCTATACTTTTCTTAGTTATAACAGAACATGTCAGAAGATGAAAATAGAAAAAAACTAATCAAATTGCTTACAATTCTCATCCTCAGAAAGGTGAATCAATTTAACACTATGCTCTGAATACTGTAAAACTCGTTTAGGAAAGCATTAGAAAATAAATACCACGGCAGACCTACTGGTTTCAATCATATTTTGCATTAAATTGGCTAGACAGAAAAAAAACAGCTCAGCAGCTCCGATGCTCCTTCTACTGAAAAAAGCCCACAAGATCTGTGGGATGAACTCCGATTTTAGTCTAGTACATCTGGCAAAGTAAGTCTATTGGAAAAGATGTTTTTAATTTCTGTAGTCAAAATAATTTTCTTTGCTGACCAGATGCATTCAGTGTCTATGGTTTGTTCATGCCGATGGCCCTCTTCTTCAATAAAAGTAGCCCAGACATTGGCTCTGAGTGAGTCCTATTATCTTGCTGACCAGCTGGACAGGAAATCCCGACTTCTTTGTAATCATGGTTTCTTGGTAGACATCACAAACATTTTGGAAAAACTATCGATTTTATTTTTTTTTTAGATTTTATTTTTAGAGGTGGGGGAGAGAAGAGAGGGAGAGAAACATCCATGTGTGGTTGCCTCTCGCATGCCCCCAACTGTTAACCCAGCCCGCAACCCAGGCATGTGCCCTGCCTGGGAATCGAACTGGCAACCCTTTGGTTCACAAGGTGGCGCTCAATCCACTAAGCAACACCCGCCAGGGCGAAAAACTAATTAATTTTAAAGGAGCTGTTCGGTAATACATGCACACTGGATTACCAAACTTAGTCTATGGTCACAATGGAAAGAATGCAAAGGACAAAATGTATTATTGAACACAATCAATAGTGTTTTCACTATAAATATGCTTATATACTTTTGGCTCGAAAGTGTGTTGGGATGAAATTTATAATTTTTCTTTGGTTTAGATACAAAAGTATAACTAAGCTAATCCATATGGCAGTTAGCAAATATGTGGGGCTCTTGGGATTGAATTTGCATTAAAATTCCAAGGCATCATTTGGAATGAGTAGGTTCCTTTGTCCTTTTTGATTTGTCAATATAAGTTCCAGTTTCTTAAATTGAATTTATTGGGGTGACATTGGTTCACAAAACCATACAGGTTTCAACTGTACGACTTCATAAAACATCCTCTGCACTCTGCATCACGTGCCCACCGCTCCAAGCAGTCTCTTTTCATGCCCATTCCCCCTTTTGCCCATCTCCTCCCATCCCCACCCTCTGCCTCTCTGTGTCTATGTACTAAATGTGTTTTTTGCTTAATTCCTTCACCTTCTTTCATCCAGTTCCCCAACCCCCCTTACAGCTACCAGTCTGTTCCATGTCTCCATGCCTGTTTCTATTTTGCTCATTAGATTCCACACATAGGTGAGATCATATGGTATTTGTCTTTGACTGGCTTGTTTCACTTAGCATAATAATCTCCAGGTGCACCCATGGTGTTGCAGAAGGTACGATTTCCCTGTTTTATTTCCCTCTGTTTTATGGCCACATAGTATTCCATTGTGCAAAAGTATCACCCCTTTTTCATCCATTCATGTACCGATGGGCACTTAGGCTGTTTCCAGATCTTGGTTACTGTAAAAAATGCTGCAACGAATATAGGGGTGTATGTATTCTTTTGAATGGGTGTTTTCCAAATTCTTAGGATATATTCCCAGAAGTGGGATCGCTCAGTCAAAATGCAGTTCTATTTTTAGTTTTCTGAGGAAACTCCATACTGCTTTCCACAGTGACTGCACCAGTCTGCACTCCCACCAACAGTGCAAAAGGGCTTCCCTTTCTCCACATCCTGGCCAGCACTTGTTTTTTGTTGATTTATTGATGAGAACCATTCTGACATGTATGAGGTGATATTTCATTGTGGTTTTAATTTGCATCTCTCTGATTAGTGATGTTGAACATTTTTTCTTTGGCTGTCTGTATGTGCTCTTTGAAGAAGTGTCTATTCAGGTCTGTTGCCCATTTTTTATTTGGACTGTTTGTCTTCCTGACATTGAATTGTATAAGTTCTTTATACACTTTGGAAATTAACCCCTTGTCAAGTGTATCATTGTCAAATATATTCACCCATTCAGTGGGTTGCCTTTTCATTTTGTGGATGGTATTCTTTGCTGTGTAAAATCTTTTTAGTTTGATATAGTCCTATTTATTTTTTCCTTTTTTTCTTACCCAAGGAGGTATATTGGGAAAATATTGCTACAAGAGATGTCTGAGATATTACTGCCTATGTTTCCTTCTAGTATTTTTATGATTTTGTTACTTACATTTAAGTCTTTTATACATTTTGAATTTACTCTTGTGTATGGTATGACTGGTAGTCTAGTTTCATTTTTTTGCATGTACCTGTCCAATTTTCCCAGCACCATTTATTGAAGAGACTATCTTTACTTCACTGCATGCTCTTCCCACCTTTGTCAAATGTTAATTGACCATAGACCTTTTTTGAGAAACATGAAGAATAAAACCTAATTGTTAAATTATCAGCAACTGAGCTGGAAGCTAAAGACTTCAGGGGAACTGAGTTATACTTAATTGGTCCTATTCACTGGGAGTTGTAACCACAGAGGTGTGCTGTCTGTATTTATAGATATTATCCCTTAAGAGTATACACATAGAGCCTGGCTGGTATGGCTCAGTGGATTGAGCACCAGCCTGCGAACCAAAGGGTTGCCGATTTGATTCCCAGTCAGGGCACAAGCCTGGGTTGCAGGTCAGGTCCCCAGTAGGGGACACATGAGAGGCAACCATACATTGATGTTTCTCTCCCTCTCTTTCTCCTTCCCTTCCCCTCTCTAAAAGTAAATAAATAAAATCTTTTTAAAAATGTAAAGAGTGTACACATGAAAAAATTTAACTTTTGTAGTTTAGTTCTTCTCAGTATCGCCCCTTGGTATAAGGATTTGAATAATCTCAATCAGAATGTCACTAACATTATGGCATCACTGGTCACTTGATTAGAATTTAGATTCTTTTAATGTTTTTAAATCTATTTAAGTTATCATGGAGCTGTTATTATTATACATATGCTTTTATTATGCTATTATACATATGTTACTATACATAAGCTTTTGGTCAAGGGCAATAAAGCTTTAAGAGTTTAAGTGACTTATTCAAGGGGTGGTGGAGCTGGATTCAGTTAATCTGATTCCAACCCCTATCCTGACTTCATTACATTGGGCTGCTTCTCCTTAATTGACTGCAAGAGACAATTTTGCCCTATTGTGAAAACTTCCAGGGTTCAAAAAGCATTTCTCCTCTCTTACAGACTCTTCAATGAACCGAGAAGTGTACAAGATTCTGGAATTCACAAAGATTAAGATACAACCTTATTCTTTTAAGAGTAGGGTGGTCAATTTGTCCTGGTTTGCCCGAGACAGTCCCCATTTTAGCAATGAAAGTCCAGCTTCCTGGAAAGCCTCGGGTTTGGGCAAATGGGATGGTCGCTCACCTTACTTTGTAGGAGTTTTTGGTCTAGATTGCAGTCGTGTGTGTAAACGCCACTGGATAGTTTCAAAGTGTTTACTGGTGACATATTAAAAGTACAGTGGAAACAAAGGAGAGATCCTCTACATATTGCCTGGGAAACCTGTTGTATTTATCCCTCGGGTCCGTATTAGTGCACGTCTCTTAAACTCCTGCCCTTTCTAGCCTCAACAATGTCTCCAAATTCACCTTTCAATTTCCTGTTCTGAAATTAACATATGGTTATTGTTTCTCCATTCTCTTTCAATTTCTGGGTTACATTTTAGTGACATATCTCTACCTGCAACCATCGCCTTTCCTCTTCCAGCCATCCTTAACTCTTAACGTGTCATGTTCCCTGTTATTGTTTCTAACATATTCCTGGGCCTGCTCACTTTAGCAGAGGCCTGGAATACAGTAGCACTTAAGAGACAGTTTGTTGGATGAATGACTCAGCAGTTTTTGAATATTTGTATTTATCTACAACACAGATAAAGCCAATTGGGCAAAGCCCATCTTTGTTCAACATAATAGACAAGGGCAATTTTTGTGAGTGTTTCCTGATTGTCAAGCAGTTAAGTTTCCTCACTTAATCCTCTTAACCACTGTGAGAGAGAATGCATATTATGATTATCCCCGTTTTCTAAAAATGCAAAACAGGTGCAGAAGTTAAATACCCAGATCACTGGTATGACAAGAAAAATTCAGTTCCAGGTCTGTTTTACAACAAACCTCATGAGTACGACATGCTGTCTGTGGCCCTCCGTATACTGAATGCCTGGGTAACTGGAAAATATCATAACAGGCAGTAAGTAACTTCCACGGCAAGCATCTGCCAACAGAGACTTTCAACTAGGAGAATGAGGGTACCCCAAGAGCTGGATGGATGTGGCTATCTGTAATCTAAGACAGGAATTTCTCACAATAAGTCAATCACCCAAGACGCACTTATCGGCTGCTACAGCTATTTCAATTCATACACAAAGCTGGCGGACACCAAGCTGAGCAAGAAAACAATTCTTGTTGATACTCAGCCTGCAATCCAGAAGCCCTGCCAAAGAATGGCTAAAAAGAACCCACTTAAAGAATTTCTATAACTGCCCTCAAGCCATCCCAAACAAATATGCAGTTTAAATAAAAACGGTGTGACTGCAATACAAACGCAGCTTCCAGGCAAACTGCTTTTCCCTCCAAATCCAAACAGCTCCCCAAACACTACCTCCAAAGGAATTTTAAGGCTCCCACTGCTTAACACTGAGGTCAGAATATCAATCACCAGGAAAGGAGGGGGTCAGATCTGCAGTCACCAGAAAGATGTTCAGAAGCAGATACAGGGGAGAACCAGAAAGGGATGCAGTTACCAGCATGGGGGAAACAGAGACTTGTCCTTAGTCATAAGAGGCAAGTACAGTTACTGGGGTGAGGGTACAAGCCACAAGCCAAGTGGAGAGCTGTGGAGCAGGACCTAAGCAACAGATAGAGGTGAGGCAATATAACAGCCCTCCAATTATCCACGCTGTACTAGTTTCCTTTGATAAGTTTTGTTTTAGTTTAGAGTTGGGAGTGCAAGTGTGTGAAACATGAGGTTTATATTTAAGATTCAGGCAGACCCAATTTGTGACCTATTTTACAAAGAGTATTTTACAGGGCAAGAGTATTGTAAATCTAGGTAAGAAGCTAATTAATCACCATAACTATCTTGGGTAGTGGGTACTGTGTGTTTCCCAAATGTACTTTTTAAAAGGTAATTCACTAAACATCACAGCCCAAGAATGATTCCGTTTCGCTAGCTCCACTTGCTTGGAATTTTGAAAAAATGACCATCTGGAAAAAAGGTACAAATTTTCTCAATAGGCTTTTGTAAGTGAATTTAACATTGTACCTAGAAGAGCTCAGGTGGTTAGAGTGTCATCCCAATATGCCAAGGTTGAGGGTTCAATCTCCAGTTGGGGCACACATATAAGAATCATCCAATGAATGAATAAGTAGAACAACAAATCTTTCCCTGTGCGCTTCTCTCTCTCTCTCTTTCTCTCTCTCGTTATCTATCTATCTATCTATCTATCTATCTATCTATCTATCTATCTATCTATCTCCCGCTACCTCCCTTCTCTCTCTCAAAGGAGAATACATGTGAACATGAACCTGCACATGGGCAACTGCGGGCCAGCACCACAGAGCTCATTTGGGGGAATGGGAATAATATTATCAGTCAGCAACCTCAGAAAATGGACTTTTCCAAATAATCTTTGTTGCTTCTGAAGTGTCACTAATGAATAAAGTTGCCAGATTTAGTAAATACAGGCCCCCCGGTGTAATTAGTACTTCACACAAGCAAAGAGTAAGTTCTGTGATCTAAGCATGCTCTGTGTAGTATCTGGGGCACACTTACACTAAAAAAGTACTCCTGGTTTTTCACCTGAGCGATCTGTATCTTATCTGGCAACGCAACTTAACAAGTAAAGGCTTTGTTTGGAAGTGTAGCTCTCATTACCAAGAGCTCTTGTTGGGAGCAGTGTCTCAGGGCTTTGTTTGCTGCACAATGTTTCAATCCCAGTCGTCTCATTGCCGGTCAGTGATGCCAGGTCACGAGCCCGCATTTGTAGTAAAGGCTTGGGCAGCAAGGTAATGTGCTTGTTTTTAAAATCTACTCAACTTAATGTTTAACCATGCCTGGTTCAGTGGACCAAACAGATACTTTATCCCCATTTGTCTGTCTAAAGAGCACATGGGAGTAAGGACATTTATGTCGTATAGCCTGACAGTGAATGGGACCATCTGAGGACCTGATGTGGAGTCTAACAAGCGGCCTGCAGCTCTGCTCTCCCTTCCCTCGCACACAGGAGGCCCCTGGGAGTTGCCAGTCGCTACAACCTTGTGTCATGGCAGCAAGGCTGAAAAGCGAAGTTCTCTGAGGTCTGAGCGAAAGGTCATTGAATCTTCCCGATTCAGTGCTGAATCAGAATGGAACCTAGCTTACAGGTGATGTGCATGTGGGGCGAAGAGGATTTTGAGGCAGAAACAAGAAAACAATATGGTTTTGGATGAACTCCACGGAGAAGTGTAGAAACCCCAAGGGAAGGCAAAGACAAAGAGTATCATTGTTAACACTTAAAAGGTTCAGCTTTGAGAACGACTGGACACAGTCGGCAAGATGGAATCACCTCGGGAGAGATCAAAAGGGAAATTCAGTGGAGCTAACAGAGACATGCGGCTACATGTCACCAAGGCAAGCCAAGGATGGTTAGACAGAAATAACCCCCTGCAGATATTTTTGACAGTCACTCCAAATAAAATCTTATTCTTTGAATCCACAATGCAGTCTTTCCTCTCATCACATTTTCCCAAATCACAGTCCTCACGCGGATATAAATATGGAAATCGAAAGTGTATTCCTTCACGTTCAAAATTTTCAAAGATACATTTTTAGAAGGATGACAGTTGAGCCCAAATCACAATGGAATTTGGGGGGCCAGTCACAGTGCAAAAATCAAGGTGCTCCCGAGGGATTTACACTTTTGTTTACAAAGTTAGTTTCACGTGAATGCATTTGATTCGTTGACCTTTTTATTGGTATAGAAGAAACAGGAAAATGACTATAATTATGCATACTTCGCAACGATTATGCATTTAATATGCAATAAGATATTTGCAGGGGAAGTCTGTCTATGGTTAGAACAGGCTCCAGGGTTATGTCAAGCTGCAAAGTGATATGTATGCGAATGAATTCTCAGGCTCATTAATCATTTTTATACTTGAAGTGCTAAACTGCTAATGTTACACTGAGAGTGAAAATGAAGTAATTAAGGAGTTTAATGGCTACAGTCTTTTGAGGAGAAAACAAGTTGATAATGCTTCTTTTAATATGTTACATAAATTGGATTTTTGTTAAATTACAAAAACCAGGTTCATCTATTGTGCAGCTTCCAATGACACAAATCCTTTGATTATTTTGTATGTGAGGTCAATAGACGGCTCTGTGAAGGCATTCCACGAAGCTATCACATTTGTCTGCGTTACCAAGAGCACAAGAGCACCGATCAGGTTCTCACCATTTTTCCGTTTGATGTTCTAAAGCTGTACATCTCAAATTATCTGTGGCAAAGGGCCAGTTTGTGTTCCTTTGTTCCCAGTGGCTCACAGGTAAATTCTTTTCTAAAATACAATACCAATTACTTGGAAAAGGCAATGAAAATATATACGAAATGTTAGCCTGGTTTGAAATGACTGGATTCAACACACATAACATTACCGAGTCCCATTTCTATGAAAGTTTCTAATGGCCTAACCTCGATTACCCCACAGAGCAGAAAGAGTGTGAGGCCTCCCAGCAGCCCCCATGGAGACGCGCTGCTCTAAAAGCAGCCATCTGTGGAGCAGTAGTTTGGTCATACACTGACACCGATTCACAGAAGGTCTGCGTGCTCAGGGCTCCCACAGGCTAGGGCTGCCAGTGAGGAGCTAATAGCCTGTGTAAGCCTCCTGATGCCTTTACAAAGGACTGCTAACTCGTCTAGGTAGGGGTAAGAACATCTCCATGGATAAGCCTCTCTGTTTGGTTCCTTTCATTTCTTTCTTCTTTAGTAACTCTGAATACATATTTTCCCATTCTTCCCCTTTCCTTTTCTTCCCCTCTTTTTTCTTCTTCCCATGTTGGAGGCACTTGCATGCAGTGAAAGAAACCAAAGACCTTGGAGACAGACTGTTTGAATTGTGAGAAGGCAGGCCAGGGCGGAACTCAATCCTGCTATATCAGGATTTCTCATCTGCAGCATGGCAACAGTATCATCCTTCATACACTATAAATGGGATTCTCAAATGAGATAAAAGAGCATAGTAGGTGCTCGTCAAACACTGCTCACCTCCTCAATGCCTTCCTCTTCCTCACAATTTTTGGGTGTCTAAGAGAAAAGACTACGGCACTATATGTTTAAGTTAATGTATCAGCAGTTATGCTTGCAGCTCATAAATATGACTCTTTTCAGAAAATTAATCGAATAAAGCCAATCAATCGACCAACAAACCAGTTACACAAACAATGCATACGATTCTGTCTTTCTTCCTCTCCCAGCAATGGTACTATCGTCCACAGTGGCCTATGCCAGACTCCTGGGAGTCAAACTCACACCTGCCCCATTTCCAAATTTTGCCAACACTATAACTTACCCCCCGCCCCGCCATGGATATCACATCCATTTCTTTACTTTTGCCCCTTAGCCACTACTTCAATTCTTTTCTGAAGTTTTGAAACTAATCTCCCTGTGTCTTTTCCCAAACCCTTGTAATCGATCATCCTCGATTTCCTTCAACATCCCTTTGCTGTCAGAAGTTTCCTCTGCAAATAAAAACCTCCTCAAGTTAGCTTCCTGCTTGAAACTTTCCCAAGAGGCTCATACTCCCTTGTGACCTATGGAGAAAATGAGGTCTAACACCTGGACTGATACAGCTGTCACATTCTTAACAAGTTAAACTCTTTGAAAATTAGTTGGTAAATAACAGCTTCCCTAGACTCAGGACTAGCAGGCCACACCCAATACTGCCATTGTCCAACACCGAAAGGGTTAATACCTGTGCTGGTACTCACCTTCTAACTGAGCTGTTCTGAGAGGTGATATCCAGCCCTACCAGTGGGAAATTATTTGGAATATCTCTTCTGTTCACAAGCCCTTTACTATCTAGCCTTGGAGTACGTTTCCATTTTCCAAGCTGGAAAAATAGTATATGGTCCTTGCCACTGTTCTTTGGGTATGTGCCACACAGGGACAAGCATGCAGCACAATTTGAGGACACCATGAAGCAAATATTCGAAGACAAAGTCAGTCCTGTCATTCACCAAACTCGAAAGCTCACAGGTATACCAGATAACAGTAGAGAATATAGAATGTTCCTCGACCATTAGAATGTTTGATTCTAATGTGTCCAATGAATATCACATATGAATTGTTTTTTTGCTCTTATTATCAACTCACATTCTATTTTGCCCATTAACACTCTTTAATTATTATATTTTCATGGTAGGAATATCTCATCTCCTAGGCTCAGTACCACTTATAAAAGGACTCAATGTTTTTACATGTACACACGAAGTTATAAAAATCCAGCCTATTGAAAAGATTTTTCACAGCAATTAATTTAGTATAAAATATATCACTAAGCCTTTTCAGTGATCCATTTAATTTCAAAATTACTTAATATAACAAATCTCCACTATGTAAAAATATTTAGAATCAAGCCTGACCTCAATTAATAAATTCAGCAGCATTCACTTGTCAATGCACAAGAATGTGAAGTTTTATATGATTAGCTTAGACTGCGTTACATAAATGCTAATTTTCTATTTTCTTTTGAATGACACAGTACATACCCTCAACTAAATTTTATTTCCATGCATCGATTGCATATTAATCTTGAACACGTGTATAGTAGTCTATGTAATTAGGTAGACTTTGTCAAAGAAATGTTAGTATTTTTAATTTTGTTTTGAAGAAAAATTGCCTTCCTCAATTGAACTTTATTTTTATATATCATTTCCACATTTGACTTAAGATCTAGATGACTGGTTTTCCTGCAAGGAGAAAGCAGACTTAAACACAGGAAACCTAAACCAGTCTAGCCTCGGAGCTGAGTATAAATCATAGCACCTTTTTTGGTAATATAGAACATTTTAGGATGGAAAGAGGCCAAGCTGTACATTTAGATCTGGCCCATCTTTGAGTTATAAATATTATTATAGCCTACTCTGCTTTCTCCCAACCTCTACTTGCCAAAACTATTTTTAAATTATACTTGTAATACTTTCTTCTTTTGCTGGCCTTGCTGACTTATTCTATGTTCCATTCCCGTGTGATGAATCTCTTTATATGTCTTTGTGACTTTTCTTTGATAGAAGCTGGCGGTGTCTGCTGGCAGCTGACATTTCCTCAAATAGGTGGGATCACATATCATACACAGTCCCTAAGAACTGTGCAGATACGAAATAATCCCTTCTTAATCTCTTCATTGTCAAAGTATATAGTTCTAGAATGTCCTGGTTTTTTCTATATAACTATGTTCTTGAACATAGTTTTAGTTACTCAATATCCTGTCAATTCCTAAAATAACAAATTTATAACACGTCAATTTGAATTTGAGTATTCCATATCTAATAGTCCATATCTTCACCCTTTGTTTCTTTCATCCACCTAATATAAAACTGGGCTTTGCTATTTTAGAGGAAAATCACAGGGTCTTCAGGAATAAAGATCTATATTCTTAATTCTCATCTAAAATACCCATTAATTAATTACTTTTTTGAGAAGAGTAGGAAAGTAGCAAACAGTACTTATATCCATTATAAAGCCAAAGCAATAATAGGATTTTTAAAAAGAACCCAAAAGTTTATAAATGCACTAGAGATTGATTATTTGTCCTGGGTGTGACACGGGAAAACAGGAAAAACTAGGTCAATTAAATCTAGTTGCAAACCCATGACCCCCATTACATGTGCACACGCGCACGTGCACACACACACCGTCCTCACCCGCTTTGGATGGAATAGGGGAGGTTTCACAGGAGAGGTGCTACACAGTGCTTTGCCCTCACACAGAAAGGGGGAAAGGCCAAGCCAGAACTACGCATGTAGGAATATTTCCCCTCCTCCCTATCTCTCCATCATCTAAATCCAGAGCACTGGTTTTCAGAATTAATTGTTCCTTTTTTTATATGCAGATTCCTGAGCATCACCCAATGGGTCCCTGGAATCTGTGCTTTCACCAAGCATCCCCAGTGATTCTGACCTGGTTTAGGGTGAATACTCTCTTTATCCTTTCCTATCACATTTTTTTCTTGTCTGGTTACTAAATGGTTAAACCCTTTGTCAATGCCTTAAATGTCTTTACCAAACCATAATGTAAGATTTTAAGGAAATATGCTTAAAACTAATTGAGGAAGATAAGATAAATTTGGGAGATGTAGGAATTCATTCAACAAATGTTTCTGGACCATTTGTTAAAAGTTAGATACTTTGGTGTTGGACAAAAATACAAAACAATATTGTTATCATCCAAGGAACTTAAGAGTCTGGCAGAAGACAGAACTAAAAGGGATAAATTAAAATACAATGTTGTTGATTATTAAGAAAAAAATTAGATAATGATGTGTTCGCCTTGTGTAAACAAAGCAGATATGTTTTCCTTCCCCCAAATCTGTTCCTACGGGTTTCCTTCCCCAGAAAGCCAGGAATTCTAAACTCTCCAGTCAGCCTGTCACCCACATGAAAACATTTATAAATACCAACCTTCACCTTCTAGTTCAAGATGACTCGTGACCCTGAACTCCATTTTCTTAGCGCATTTAGATGTGTTTCTTCTACTCTTACTTGTGTGCACAAGTTCTATCGTAAGCAATGACAAGATTAGAGGAGCGGCATTTAGATGCACATCAGAATTATAGGTTCCAGATTTCCAACTGCCCCAATCCACTGAGCCAGACTTCTCAGGCTTTTTATACCCTCATGATGGTCAGACAGCCAACATTTTCAAGCCCTTGCCTACTTTAGTAAAGAAAAAGGATCTCCAAATTTAAATACCAAACACAGACATGTCCATCTACCTAATACTTCTTTAATCGTGTTTCCTTTGAACTTTACTACAGCAAGGTGGTTAAGCCCTTTATATTGGGAATCTCTATTCCTTACCCTCGGTTTCATTTCTCTTCCCGTTACCAGCCTAGATACTGAAATACCTCTAGAATAATTTAGTTAAGAAATAAGGCCAATGCCACTAAATCTGAATTTCACTAGAGTCAGACAAAATGGAGAAAAATGGCAAAAGGGAAATTTTAACATATATTTTTGTTACAGTGAAGAAAAATTAAGTACAAGCACCCTGAAGTATGAACCACTAATAATTATCTTTATAGTTTCATTGATTCAAATATACTGCCCTGGCTGGTGTGGCTCAGTGGGTTGGGTGTCATCCCGCAAATCAAAGGGTTACCTGTTTGAGTCCCAGTCTAGGGCACATGCCTGGGTTGCGGGCCAGGTCCCCAGTAGGGGGTGCGTGAGAGGCAGCCACACACTGATGTTTCTCTCCCTCTCTTTCTCCTTTCCTTCCCCTATCTCTAAAAATAAATAGATAAAATCTTTAAAAAATAGTTATATGAATATTACACATCTCATGCATTTATTTAACAACTCTTTATTAAACATCTACTATATGCAAAGCCCTATGCAATAAATGAAAGACGTAATGATCAGCCAATATAAACAGAATCTGCCTTCATGGAATTTATAGTCTGGTAGGGGTGGCAGACTTTAATAAACAATTTTGAAATTGCACTGTGCCAAATGCTAGGTACACAACATGATGAATGTAGGAATATCTGACCTATCTGGGGAGGTCACCCAAGGCCTCTCTGTAGATGGAACAAGTAGGACAGGTAGGACACAATCAGGCAAAATGGTGAGATAAAAGCAGCCCAGACAGAGAACAAAGGCTCTGTGATGGGGCTGGATATTCCAGAAAGAAAGCTGCAGGCAGAAAGAAAGCTGATGGGCCTGAAATTCAGAAAGTGGCAGCCGTACAAAGTACAGGGGGAGGATGAGTGATGGCAAGCCCTCTGGGGTAGGCACTGAGAATATAAAACTGGGAAAGGTAAATGGTGTCTGGTTCCTATTCTTTAGAACTCAGGAGAGATCCAACCTCCAACTGAATGCAAATTCTTTAGGTACCACGTTGGGGCTGCAGACAGCAAAATAGGGCAGGTCAGTCAGAGCAAGGTTGGACAAGATTTGGCCTAGGTGGACAATGTCTTGGATGGATGCTGGAGGATCAGAATGATAAAGGAGGTAAAGAGAAGCAACAGCAGGCATCTGAGCCAGAAGGCAGAAAATACTTGACTTTGAAAGCAACTGGATTACGAATAGCTTGATATTTTATCCTACAACTTGCTTTCCTAAGTTCCTAATATTTTTTTTTATTCCTGCAGAGTTTTAGCAAAGTCCTAATTCCACATCATTGTTGTGTGTCTGTTTCAGGGAACTTTTTAAAAAGCTTTCATTTATTTATTTTTAGAGAGAGGGGAAGGGAAGGAGAAAGAGAGGGAGAGAAACATCATGTGTGGTTGCTTCTTGTGAGTCCCTCACTGTGGACCTGGCCCACAACCCAGGCATGTGCCCTGGCTGGGAATCGAACCAGCGACCCTCTGGTTTGCGGGATGACACCCAACCCACTGAGCCACATCAGCCCAAGTGAGACAAAAAACTTTGTACATGATCCAATATTAATCTATTCTAGGCTTAGGTTTGACCTTCATCTTTAAACGTTCCTGGTTTGCACTTTGCTTTTCAGTTATCTTTCTTTTTTCCTAGAAGTATTTGGCTGTCATTGGGCCTCCAGAAGCATTCATCCCAATGAAATTCACCAAATTTTAAAGTCCCAGTTGTTTTCTTTCATTTCCTTTCAAGGATAAAATCTGCGTGTGATTTTGCTGCTCACTATGATTAAGGTCTTCTCTGTAGGCGCCTTCTTCACTCAGGTGGCTAACTTGCACCCTTCAAGCAACTCTTGGTACAAATGAAGCAAATGCAGTGTTAGTTTTTGGTTGATTTGACACATTCATCAGAAATTTCATTTCAAACTGCTTAGACTATCGGCTGTAATTAAGAGAAATATATATGTTTTAAAGATCTACATGACAAATGATTAAGAAGTGTTGTTTGGTGGTCTTTTTTGTTGGTGGGAACAGCAAAAGGCTTTGTTTTATGAGAATAGGAGATATGATACCACGAAATATCAGCCTGCTTTGTCCATGACATGATTCGAGGATCAATTTTTAGCCATTTGTGTTCTTTTTCTTTGTAATGTTGATGGTACTCTAATATGGTACACCACGTACCTTGCTAGTAAGTATTTTTACCACCTGAACTTTCCTTATAGGAAATATGATTCCCTAGTTTCATCTGCTTTTCCTTTTCAAGGATTTGTTATGTAAGAGTGTATGTCAGGTTAATTTATCTGGCTTCATTTCATGTAGACCAAGGTCATTGAGTTTAATTTCTTTGGAGGCAGCTGAGTGTTTTAAAAGGGAACTAAATTTGGTCCCAATCAGACCTGATTTTCCATCTCGACTCATCCACCCCCACCCCACCCCTTTCCCCCGGTCCAGGAAGAGTACCCTACTCCATCTGGACCCAAGACCTGTCCAGCTCAGCTTTGCTCTAAAACACAGTTTCTCCCTATAAATCCCTAAAAACTAAGATTCAGCCAGTTTACTTGTATGTTCTTCTGGGTCAAGTTAAGGTGTTTAGACAGATTTCTTCATTTCTATGAGCCTCAGGTGCCTCATCTTTAAAGATTTAAAACAGAAACAACAGTTCTCACAAGGTGACCCCTTAAGTATGTCAAGCACCAAGTGCAGTATCTGCCACTAAGCAATTGGTGAACAAATATTAACACTTTCCTTCCCTGTGCTTGATTTTTTTTGCCATCTATGGAACGAATAGATTACTAAAATGTGCATTGTTAGCATAATCTTGGCAAGAATCAATCAAGTTGCATTCAGAATTGTCCTCCTCCCCCAAACCTCCCAGACAGCTTTTGTATCTCAAGTGCATTATTATCTAACAGTCAAATATTTTATTATATGTACCTATTTGAAATGACTTATGTGTACTCAAGGCTAAATATTTAATCTGCCCCGTAAACTTTATATAACTACAATAAAAGACATTGGAATTTTTTACTTCAAGTATTTTATAAATGAGGATAATAACAGCTTCCTTGTAGATTTATTGCTAAAAATAAGTAGGTTAATAAACGTAAAGCATTTAGTGCAGTGTAGTACACTAAATTAAGTCCTCAATAACAGGTAATTATTATTATTTTTAAAACAGGCTCTGAGTTGATTTATTTAGGAAGTACACCAAATGATAAAGTCCTGGAACAGTTTTTTTTTTTTTTTTTAAGAGAGCAATCATGAGCTCAAGAGAGAGATAGAGGAAGATGGAGAGAGAAAGGGTGAGGGAGAGGAAAGTTTCTCATCTAAGCATCTGAAACAGGAACTATTCACTCATGCCTTTGCCCCACCCTAGCCAGATGACCTTGGGCAAGTCAACCTCTGAGCCTCAGTTCTGCCCCGTGACCCCTACCATGACGTTTACTGAGCACACACCACAGGCTAGACACAGTGAACTTCAATGTGATGACAGATATAAAAGTAAGCTTTACATTGTAAAACACCAGCCAAACAAATGCAGGTCCCTATGTTTCGGTGAGAACTCTGGTTATACAAATGGTTAATACTTTAGAACCAGACAAAGGAGTTTGGATTTAATGCTCTGATTATCAAGATGCCATTCCTGAGAAGCCTCTCGAACTAAACGGCAGGTCTTTCCTTCGTGCCCAGCACAGGACCAGAATCAAAGTGTGCTCAGGTGGATGTAAGGTCATTGATGGGTCGCTATTGTCAGCCACCTTCACTTCTATACATTCACTGAATCCCAAGTCACACGGAGAACCCCATGCTTCTCTAGCAGTACCAGAGCAGAGCCATTTATATACATATTAAATCCTGGCATATAAGCTGTAAGGACTTTGGTGGTAAAAATTGAGCGGCTGAGAGCTGCCCGTAGAAGTCTTTATAGAAAAAAATGTGGAGCTAAAGTACGTTCTAATCTTTAGTATGCTATATCGAACAAATATATGATGATATATTGAAAACATATCTGGATCGAGCTTCCTTGATCTGAGCTAATACAGGTACAAAAACTCATGTGGCACAATTAGGTTGGCAGAAGTGAAGAGATTGGTTCTCCTCGCATTCATTATCCTCTTTTATAAAATGTGATGTACTTCTTTACTCAGGACTTGTGTATTAAGCTGATTTCCTCTCTGGAACAAAAATCCATTCAAGTTAGGTTTACTTTAAAATACAGCTCCCCCCATTAACCACTAAACCTCAGATCAGCCAGTGTGGGGACTCAACATAGATGTTCTTCTGTTTTTTTTCCCTCTACTGAAACAAATTCTTGTCGCAGTCCTGCAGCTGTTTCACAGAGGCATAACTTTGTCACTGACGTATACATGGTATCGTTTCCTTGGTCAAATATGTATTTTCACATTTACCCCCCTCCCCAGAATGCAGCATAAGACTATCCTTAGAGATTCATTAGCTGGACCTTCCTTCTGCAATGAGACAACTGTAGGCCTCCCTCACCTCTGCACTGGAGGTGGAACATAATTAGCACTCCATCAAAAACCACTTTGGAGAAAACAAACGCTAGTTGGCTTCAAGATCAGACTTCTGAAAAGAACTGAATTATACAGTATAAATAAAATGCTAATTTATTATTGATTGCATGTAGAAGTGCATGCACGGAAAAGCTTGGTTGCGTTCCAATAAAAAGTATTAGATTAGATCCACCCTCTCTTCATCTTTTGAAATAAAGATTGCTTGCAAAGAGGTTGGGCAGAACATTCTTCAGAAAACTCTGTGTTGGATATGAGAGTTAGGGAAAAAGGAATCCTGCTTCTATCCTTGAGGATGTCACAGCATGGAGGGAAGAGCAGAGCACAGGACAAGAATAATCTCCCAGGTCCCGCCCCTTAATCACAACCCTTAGGAGATACCACATCAGAAGCTGTGGTTTGCCCTGACTGGTGTGGCTCCATTGGTTGAACATTGTCCTGCAAAGCAAAGGGTTGCTGGTTGAATTCCCAGTCACGACATATGCCTGGGTTGCGTCCATGTTCCCGGTAAGGGCGTGTGCAAAAGGCAACTGTTTCTCCCTCTCTTTCTCTCTCCCTTCCCCTCTCTCTAAAAATAAATATTTTTTAAAAGGAGCTGTGATTCCTGGATTTTAACAATTAAAATCAAGATTTGGGTAGCTAGAAGCACCGCCCCATTAATAAACTATTTAAAAGCCTTGAAATGGAACAACTTTGAATATCCTTTTGGTCAGACAAGGGAACCCAAAGTACAAATCATTTGAGGGCTCATTCACTACAAAGTGGAACTGGTGGAAATGCTCTTCCCTGGAAATTTTAGAAGATATGGTAAGCCAAAACCTTTCTAGGACGCTTTAAGTGTGATTCTGTCCAGAAGGAGACATTAGCTAGCATCTCAAGCTTCCTTCTAACCCTATAACTCTGTTATGTTAAAATATGCACAGTGCAGGGGAGTCGTGCTATTTTACTGTTACTCAGTTTAAATATGATTGAAAAAAGGAATGTGCAGTGTAACAGAAAATAGAAAATATCAAACATTGTTTGGAATGAAGGTGAGAGCAGATGATAAGACATGGATTAGTTAGGTAGTATAAGTCCGCAAATGAGAAATAACTTTGTAACCAAAAATAAATGGATTTTATAGCACAGTGAGAGAGAGTCCTGGATCTGTCCTATTTGTTTTGAGCGGGATCCTATACAGCTGGCCAATTTGGTTGCACAAAGATGAACAAAAATCACATGAAAGGGATCTTAGCAATCATCTAAGTGACAGGTCAGCACACTCCCTGGAAAGGGCCACATAGTAAATACTTAACATTTTGGGACTCATACCATCAGTGAGGCAAATACTCGGCTGCTACCGGCTCAAGAAAGCAGCCATAGACAAATACATAAACAAATGGAGGTGGCTATGTGCCACTAACACTATATTTATGGACCCTGAAATTGAATTTTCACAGAATTTTATGCAAAATAATAATGCAAATACAAGATATTCTTTTTAAATTTTTTAACCTTTAAAAATGTCAGATCCATTGTTAGCTTGTAGGTCATACAAAAACAGTGGGTTGATTGATAGATTGATTGACTTTGGTCCACTGGTTTTCAAACTATCTTTTTAGTAGGAGATTCCTCTCCTCAAAAAAGAAACATGCCTTTTGGGATACTGATTTTTAACCTGATTATTAAGAAACAAAAGAAAGACTCAGTCCCTGGCTGGCGTGGCTCAGTTGGCTGGAACATCATCCTGTACGTCAAAAGGTTGGGGGTTCGATCCCCAGTTGGGGCACATATGGGCACATCGGTTGATCAATGTTTCTCTCACACATTGATGTTTCTCTCTCTGTTTCTCTCTCTCTCTCTACCTCCCTCCCTTCCTCTCTCTCTAAAAATCAATGAACATATTTAGAAAGAATGTTTAAAGAAAGAAAAGACTCAGGAAAAACCTTTGACCTCCCCATCTAACTGCCTAAAAAGAGTTTCCACAGAGGACCTATTCCAGGAAGGGAGATATCATCACAGATCACTATGGTTTAATATAATATAAATTCATCTGAGATAGAGAGGAAACCAGCCAGGCCCCATTTGTTCAAAGTCCTCTCTGTATCACATTGTTAAAGATGGCCCAGCAAACAGTTATTTATCAAACATTTCCTTTCCTTCTCCATGTGAATTGCCTTCCTGCCCTCTGAAGTCCCAGACTGGCATATAAACCTCAACTGCCCAATTTGTCCATGGGGTCACAGTATGTTGTCGCTGAGTGTGTGTTTGTATAGTAAACTTTGGACACTTTCTCATACTAATTTATCTCTGTTAATTTGATTATTAATCCAACTAGAAGAACTTAGAAAGGAGGAGGAAAGTTCCTTTTTTTGTCCCCATAGTTTCATCATCTTCCTTTTTTTGTGAATGGGAAGCTAACACACAGATAGCCAAAGTAACATGCCCAAAGTTCCATAGCTAGTAAGTAAAGACCAAGGATTAGACCCAGGCTGTCCAGCCGTAGAGGACATAATTTTGTGTAGAGATGAGTCCATGAAGCCTGAAATGAAGTGCCGTTGAAGTCATGAGGTGATATAAATTGGTAATCTAGGAAGTGTCTGAGAAGGGGATATTTGAGGGAGACATGAATGCTGAGATAGAGGAAATACAGACTCATTCCAGTCAGAGGGAACCATTAAGTGCAAGAATGAGCTCCTTTTAGTCAAGGTGGAAAAAGGCCAGGGTGGCTGGAACCTAAAGTAAAGGGGAAAGTGGTAGCAATAGAATTCAGCAAGGAGGCGAGGGACAGCTTACCTGGGATCTCCCAATCTGATTCTGGATTTTACTCTAATTAACAGCATTAGGCTTTCCAAATATTCTAAACATAGATGTGAAAAGTTGTTTCACGTTAAACACTTATGAAACACAATTCTCCCTCTGAAATTAGAACCAGGCATACTTTTCTGTCTCTATATTAAACAGAACTTATTCCAAGCTAATATAACCTAGATGCCGGATCTAAAAAACACCTTTTTCTTAAAAGATGACTGTGAACTAACTTAGCAACATACTTGTCAAGACTCACTTCGAGACCCTTCTTTTGCCAAAGAACCGACAAGATGGAGGAAGTGGAGCGGAAAAAGCAGCAGACCTTCTGCATGTTCACCTACCGTGGCGTGGATCTCGGCCAGGTGCTCTGACACGTGCTATGAGTGACGGATGCAGCTGTGCAGGCGTACAGCGCCAGGCGACAGCTGAGCCAGGGTGGCGGAGGAAGCAGCGCACGCTGCTAAAAAGCACCTGCACAAGGCCAGGAAGATGGCACGGCCCATGGAGAAGCCTGAACTGGTGAAGATGCACCTGTGGGACATGATCATCCTGCAGGAGACGGTAGACAGCATGGTGGGCATGTCCAACAGCAAGACCTTCCACCTGGTGGAAAGCCAGCCTGAGAAGACTGGGCACTACCTGGGCAACAAGCCAATGAAGCGTCGGAGCCACCCACTCCTCCCACTTCATCCCTCCTGAGTAGCCAATAAAATCACACTTATTTAAAAACAAAAGGCCCTTTTTACATGGTACCCACCAATCCAAGCTACTGTGTAATAAACTCTATCCAATCTCGAATGTGCTCATCCTAGCAAGACCCACCTTAAAATCACCTAGCCCAAACCACAAAATACAATAATTGCCCTACCCTAGTTTCCCTGATTTTGAGCTCATACTAAGACTCTGTTAAGTTATGTTCTCCTTTACTGTGTTAAGTTCAAAAATTTTGGAAATCTTTCAATTTCTCTGGTGTTCTTTTGGGGAACTGACAAACAGCAGATGTGAACAAAGATCTGTAAGGGGTGCTGAAGGAACCCTGGAGAGAAACAGGGATAAACTAAGGTGGGGGCAGCAGAGAAGAAGGAAAGCAATTAGACTTGGCTATATTTTGTAGTTACAACAGTGCAAACAACAATAAAGCAACATAAAATAATTTTTAAAATTTAACAGAAATAACCTGGCTGGTGTGGCTCAGTGGATTGAGTGCCGGCCTGCAAGGGTCGCCAGTTGGATTCCCAGTCAGGGCACATACCTGGGTTGTGGGCCAGGTCCCCAGTAGGGGGCGCTTGAGATGCAACCATACATTCATGTTTCTCTACCTCTCTTTCTCCCTCTCGCTCCTGTCTCTTTAAAAATAAATAAAATCTTTAAAAAATAAATGTAAAAAGAACTGTCCAGAGGCTTAGATACAAATAGGATGTAGTGATTTATGGAATGAGAAAACTAAGGCATGGTATCTACATTTTCACTTATTGGTATTTTTAAATTTGTCATTATTTTTAACCTGGGCACCCAGGTAATGGTAGGGCCATGTACTAAGTGGAGGAGCTAGAAGATCAAGTCTGAGAGTGGAGGGATAAACAAGAATTCCTTTTTAGATATGTTAAATTTGAAGAGCTTATTTGCCATCCATTGAAGCTATCAAATAGGCATTGGGAGTTATGCTACTGTGGGGATGTCACAGTCATTCAGTTTAGAATTCAGCTAACTTGGGTGTTTTTTAAGGCTACTGGGGAACTAAGGGAAGCAAGAAGTGAGAGATCAATCCACCAGGGCCATGCAAAGGCAGCTAAATGTTACTTTTATGTTTGAGCAAATGTTATCTTTGGGATATGAAATGGAAAAAGCTGAGGATAAAAATTATGTAGTGAAAGGAGTAACAACTGGGAATACATACAGTGCTAGAGACAAATTGAAATTGCTACTAAGAAGTGCTCTAAAAGTATTACATACAGGAATTTCTCTTATATCCATCTGACTTATTTCTGTCCCACCGAGAAGAAAATCACCAATTGATCGCTTTCAGCAAACACATGTATATTTAGAATGGCCACATCGTTCTGCTCTTTAGAAAGGCAAAAGGCACAACATTGTGTTGAACAAATCTACAACTGGAATTACTTCAGAAAGGATTAAGTATCGTGCTATGATTGTGCTGTCATTTGAAATTAATGAAACCATAACATCGTATTAAGATTCTAACTCATATGAGCTTATCTAGTTAGTTCGTCTAAGTGAATTTTTAAAAAAATAATTTTATAATCATTTCAAGCACAATACACTCACAGGTAATATGCACTCACGAAGGTCATTTTAAGAGCTTCATTGTTTTCCAGCCTTACAAAGACATATTATTCATGAAATTATAAGAACATGCCTTACAACCACTAGTGAGGTAGAGGAGGAATCAGTGATTTTACTAATCAATATCATTACTGTATTTTCAAAGCACATTGCACAAACCCTAGATTTAAGAACTGCAAAGGAAAAATAGAACACTAATTTATACTGGAATATTCATGGGCTCAAGTCTCTTTATCTCCAAATTTCTGAGGTTTTCTAACCCACTCTTTCTGCTTCCAGTTTCTCCTTGCATTAGTCTATCATTCACATGGTGCCTGCAGTAAACCTTCCCGAAAGCAGTATTTTCAGGATGTCTCTAAGTCATCGGTGGCTCCTAACAGCCTATGGTATCAAACCCAAAGTTTGACCTGCAACTCAAGACCCTCTACAATCCAGAGGAATCTCCTTTTCCAGTCTTCCCTGGCCCTACTTTTCCATCTATTACATTAAGATTTATGTCTGCAATAACCTCTGAATAGATCCTCCCATTTCTACTACTCCCAATTCTCCCATAGCTACCTCCCCATTACTCATAATTTTTCCCACAAAAAGATCACATTAACCCTCAAAACCACATTCCTGCCATCCTTTTCAGCTCATAAGAGCCCATTTTCAGCCTTTAACTACTACTATATGACCAATCTCTCTCATATTTTATGGATTTGTATGAAAATGAAGCACAAAGTATGCTTAATTAAACCTATCCTTTTAAAACCAGTATCAACATACTAAAGTCAGAACTAGCTAAGTCTCCTCCAAAATAAAAGCATGAGCAGTTAGAAGGAAAATACACCACTGATTTATTTTTTAATGCCCACAAACTTACATTATAGCTTGAACTTAGCAAGATCTCAATGATGGTCTCCCCTGGAATTTGTGAAAAGTTTTATTAATTAGTTTTTTTTTTTTTACATTGAGATAAGCATCAAAGGAAAATAGAGCTCATTAGTAGAGAATATGCAGACAGAGAAGCCTCTGCTTTCATGGCTCCCCTCATTCAGGGAACCTCAATTAGAGTCAATTAACAGGCAAGTGAACCATCTCTGCTGAGTGCAGGGCCCTGGATGGGGTGTGCATTAACGCCCACAACAAGGATACAGGCCTTAAGTAGCGTCCACTTCTAACTGCTCATGCTCTTTGGGAGCAAAGATTTCACCTCCTTCCCTGAGGCAGGTAAACTGAGTACAGAGGATACTTCCAAATAAGATAGGATGTTAAGATGTTGAGAACTCAATTACAAGGTAAGAAAAGATGCAAAAAACTTAATGGCAACTTCCAACAGGTATAGCTACTACTCCATAAGAGACCCAAAGATCACTGTCCTCCCCGAATCTGGAAACCACAAGATTATATATATATTTGCATATTTACTGTCAGTGATATATATGTATATCAATGACATACACACACACATATATAATATAAAATTTTTATTATATATATATAAAATTTAGGGAGCAAAAACCTTTATTTTCTGGACAATAGAACATATTTGTCTCTTTCCAACCCAGGAAATAAACCTCTTTGTTGAATAAATAGCAATCAGCCACTTTGACTTCCATTTTCTATAATATGACAGAGATCCCTACATTCTAAAGAAAGTGAGATTGGCTGTCAGGATTTTGCTGTTGCTGGGGATGTGTTTGTAAGCTCAGGACCAGAGCTGAATTATTTGGCACAACAGAGGAGATTTTGGAGGCTGTGTGGGAAAAATAAAGAGAAATGAAATAGCTGGCAGCTGAAGAGAGGGACTTCAGGAAAGGAAAACAGGCAGATGTAAAGGAAATTTAATTTTGTTTCCTTTGAATGGCGTGTGATATAAATCCTCATGATCTCCTTTCTAAATATCCAGTGATATCTACATTTCTTACTAATGTGTTGAAGATTTTTTTTTTGCACTTAGCTATTTTTAATTAACTTTTTCTTGGGTGAGTGCAGCAAAATACTTACCAAGTATGCTCACGGGAAACAACAGCAGGGTGCCACTTAGGTTAAAGAAGAAAGGAACAGTAGTGTGGGAAACAGCCTCCAAGGTGGCCACCAGTGGTCCTCAGCCGGTATTCATGACCTTGTGTAGCCGTCTTTTCACACATTGAATGAGAATGATCTTGTAACCAACAGCATATGGTGGACATGATGGTATGGGACTTCCAAGGCTAAGTCCCAAAAGATAATGCAGCTTCCAACTTCCCCCGACCTGAACCACTCACTCTGGGAGAAACCAACTGCCATTTTGTGAGGACACTCAAGCAGTCCTATGAGGAGGTCTAAATGGCAAGAAATTCAGCCTTCCTGCCAAGAGCCAGCAGGGATTTGCTTATGATGTGAATGAGCCACTTGGTAGTAGAGCCTCCAGTTCAAGTCAAGCCTACAGAGGACTTCAGCCCCAGCCAACAGGTCGATGGCAACCTCACGGGAGGCAGCAAACTCGAACGACACGGGTAAGTTGTTCCCGAATCCCTGACCCACAGAAACTGTGAGGATGATACACGCTGGTTGTTGGTTTCAGTTTTGGCATAATCCCTTGTGCTAGAATCAATGGTTCAAGGTATGCTTCTGTCTTTAGGAATAAATGCAACTGCTCAACCCTGAGTCAATTCAATGGTTGATCTGATTATTTGGAAATTAGCATAGGATTAAAGGGGTGTTGTGGGCTTTTTCTTTTTTTGCAAGTTTAAAACTACAGGAAATGGCGCTGATTCCAACCTAGCTAACAATTAGGTAATTGAGTTGAAAGCAGCATTGGTGGGAAGGAATATTGTTTTTCGCTAAATTCAAATTATACACACCATGGCTAATCTATGTAATGTAAATCACATACTCAGTGATCATAAAGGGATTAAACAATGAATATATAAACAATACTGCATTTTATACAATTCTAAAATCTCTTTTCAACTAAATTACAAACTCTGAATCACTTATTGCCCTCAGCGGGAGAATGGGAAGGAGATTAATACATAATGAGCACTGGTTCTATGCCAGGCAATATGTTAAAATGTTTTTACAGCTACAGTTTTCAGCAAGGGAGTCCCAGTTTATGAGGAAGAAGCTGAGGGTCAGAGTGCTCGAGTGACTTGCCCATGGTTACAAGGCCAGTACTCAGAGAATCAATTGAAGCCTATGTTTGTGTATAAACTCCAAAACCAGGCTTTCTCCACCTGCAATGAACTGATGTTCATAAGAAAATGTTGACATAATTACTCTTGCTGTACAACTCTATAAAACAGCCTCAGTTCTGAGTGTGCCTCTTTCCTGGAAAACTCTGCTTAGTGTGTATATTCAATAAACAAAGTTCCCAAGCCCTGTCCATGTATTTGAGACCATATGGATCCACTCTGATGCATTAGCCAGTGAAATATTAGGATTCTATGTGATACGCCTACGTTCAGATCAGTCCTATGCTTAAACATGTATTATAAATGTTTTCATATTTTCAGCATTCCTTTATAAGAATGTCATTTCCCTATCCTGTATTGACTACTAATAGGTCTGAAATGAAATCCAATGAGAAAGCAAACATACCACTTGCATATATTTGTCTTATTGTCCGAATTGTTTGGATTAAGTTCATTAGTAGATATATTTCCACAGCAGTGAATTTTCAGTCGGTAGATGTATAGGGTAACCTAACAAGGAAAATGTAATGTGGGAAGACTCAGATAGGAGAGGGTAGATACTTCACTTGAGCTGTAAAACATGAAAATGCCCTTTGGAGGCCAGGGCCATTTTCAGTTATGTTAATGGAGGACTTTATCCGTTCCCTTAACCACTCTTCTTGCCCCGCTCCATTCCCTGACTCCTAAGGATGCATTCCAAATCTACCAACCCATCTCTCTTTCCTTGGCCCATTTCAGGTCCCTGTCTCTGGACTAGGCATATAACGTCACAATATACACCAAAAAGTCTTTAACAATGGGTAAAGTCTTGTGGCAAATTCCTTTCTTCCTAACGTTCCAGTTTCCCTGTAGGAATTTTGCTTCAAAGTTCTCAAATTGTTGACCTGGAAACGTCTCCCCATGAAACAGGTCATTGTAGGCCCTGCTTAAATAGAGCACCTTCTAGTTATATTGTGAAAAATAATTCAAGATATGTGACAGAAGACATTTGTGTATTAATTCCTGCGCTAAATATTTCCATAGAGTTTACATGGCCTTAATATACATTTATGACAAAAGAGATGGACACTGAAATAATGGTGTGGTAGTGAGAAGACAGGCATAGGATTACAAAATTAGTCATCGATCAATATATGATCAAATGTTTTCACAACCTAATTGTGTGTCAGCCATTCATCATCTGACATTCTGGATGAGGGTTCAAAAGTACACATGCATAGCAAAAAGAAGCTAGCATAATGCTTCTTTCAACAAATGGTATATTGATTTTCAATCAGAACAGTCTTGCGGGCTTTTGTGTTCTGAAAATATCCAATATTTTATTTATTAATATTCTTAGATATGGTGTTCTAAAAGTATGATTTAGATATTAAATTTAGAGCATGTGATACATATCTCAGTGAAGATGTAACTAACATGCTGTATCGAACTCCTCTTGTGCCCCACTTAATACCCACTCAGCCCACCTTTTCCTCCACCCTTTTCTGTGATAACCAAAATCTACCTGACTTGCTTGCCTGGAGCTTACATTTTCTTGAGGTTGGGGTGGAGAGCACATGAAAAATGGATAATGATAAAAACTGAACTGAAAATATTACTGGTTAATAGTACAGAGAGTAACTGGGACGCTATTTTCTGTCTGGTTGGGTAGGAAAGCTCTCTCCGAGGATCTTTTTTTAGGTAAAAAGTTAAGATCTGCCTATCTGTTAAGATTTAGGGAAATCTTGGCAGAGGAATCAGAGAGTAGAAAAGGCTATGATTGCAAGAGAAAAAGAGAAAGACCAGCGTGGTTACGGCACAGGAAAAAGAAGGGGAACACATGGTAGAATATGAGACTTTTTGGGATGTCGCATACTTTCAACATTAAATCTCCATGCCTTATCTGTATTCTACTTCATGCTTATGTATATAGAATTACTGGGATGGGAGTAAAAGATAGAGAACTGTACTTGAACAACAATTAAAATAAAAATTTTTTAAAAGAATTTTTTAATTCAAGTCTTCTAGTAAAAGGAAGGTCCAAGATGATTTATATTTATCCTATAGCTTTAAGAACTTCTTTCCCACAATGTGGCAAACAAGGCTCATTTGTAACCAGTACCTCTTGTCTCCTTCTCATCAAATAATCAATGTAGAGTGTGCATATGCTCAGTTAAATGTATTCATCTTCTCGGATTTCCTTGCAATGAGGAGTGGTGACTGACCCAGTTCTGATCAATGAGATATATGTAGATGTCAGTATACAGTATTTAGGGGAAAGTTTTTAAATTTGATAAGGCTCAAGCAGAAAGTATTTTGACCATTGACAATGCCCCTTTGTTCTCTTCCTCATCCCTTCTTCCTGCCTTGAACATGGCCATGATGCCCAGAGGTAGATCAGGCCACTTGCAATCATGACAATGAAAGCCACACACTAACGGCAGTGGAGCAGGAAACCCAGTTTCTCGAGTCTCTGATAGAATCATTACACTGGCGGACTGCTTGCCCTCACTCCGTTTTTGCTTGGAGAGAGAGAAATGCCCTTGCGTGCTCAAAGTAGTATTAGTTGATGGAAAAAAGAAACACAGCTGCCTGCCTTGGAAGAATTCACAAAGCAATCAGGGAGGCAATGTAAAAAAATTTAAAAAGTGATATATCTTGAAATCCAAATATACATGTATCAGCTGGAGTCTGTGTTGATTTAGAAAATATTAACTTCCATAATGGTATCCAGGGTCTGTGCTGATTTGCTCACTGGGCCTGTAATTTATAGTAGGTACTCAATACATATTAGTAACTGAAATAATATATAAACATTTAATGATTAAAGTAATTTGGGCTTACTTAGTACAAAAGCATTTGTAGAGGACATAAGTTTTAAAAGAAATGATGGTACTATGTGGGTAGAAGAAAGAGATAACATACCGGGTAGGAAAAGAATGGTCCATGGAAACATTAATTGGTGAACATTGCTTTATGGGTAAGAATGGCTGTGCTAATGCTTTTGGA
The DNA here is from genome assembly GCA_004027735.1 of Carollia perspicillata. Lineage (NCBI taxonomy): Eukaryota > Metazoa > Chordata > Mammalia > Chiroptera > Phyllostomidae > Carollia > Carollia perspicillata. The sequence goes on from PVKM010000234.1 coordinate 102,639, forward strand.
GATATGGGAATAGTATGGATAAACTCATTGGATAAATAGACTAAAAATAATGCAATTTCTTTTCATGGATCTTCTAAACCTTATAATGTGATTTGACATCAAGAGTAGCGTCAAAGGTCCTTGGAGAAAGACCACCAGAAAATACCATACCCAAGAAGGAACTTTGCCTGTGCGATATGAAAAGTAAGGACGATTACAATTAAAGGCCAAATATCAGGCCATGGCCATGCCTGCCAAGCTAGACACACACCCCCACACACATGCACACAAGTGAAAAAAAATGGCTATGGGATAAAAGTAATCCAGAAGATTTATCTACAAATTCATATCTATGTACATGCATGGAAAGTCATTGTCAAGAACTGTGAAGGGACTGAGATTTGAATCTACTTGCAAGCTAACAAGTCAGCCTCATGCAGTTTCATGGGTGCTGACATAATCATGATGCTCCTGAGTCAGAGACAAAGAACAAGTCAGTGATCCCAGCAAAAGCATTAACACATGTAGTGTCACTTCCCTGAGCCCTAATTACCACAGACTGACAAGGAGAGGGCCCGCTGATATCTGCACATGCATTGGGGTGCATGACAGCAGGGGGACTTTGATTTAAGGGAACTTAAGTCTCTTACAGTGGGCAATAAGCATGGCTGCCCTCTGACCCCAAAGGAGACAACCATTTCTATCTTCCAGCATAACCCAGATAAGATTATTCAGGAAAAAAGGCAGTCAGTGGCTCTTCTCACAAGAAATGCAAAAAGGTCAAGGCCCATCGAGAACTGTCTCTCAACTATCATTTGAAGATGTGGGGAGAAAAGTACCTAGAAAGGCCATAATGCAATAAAAATAATTTAAAAATGGGGAACAAAAATAGTAATTAAAAACTAAAGTGATTTGAGAGAGGATGAGTTCAAAAGTGAGAAGAGGGAAAATGGAAAGGTTGAAAGTGAGAGAAAAAGAAGATAAAGGTGAGGGAAAACCAGAACAAAGGAAGAATTCAAGAATGAGAAGGATTGGGAATATGGCGGAATCCTTACCGCACAGAATAATATTTATATATATTCGGTTACATTCAATTCCAAAATGATTTGCTGAACACCAACTCTGAAATTCAACCTTTCAAGAGCTGGGAAAATTAAAACACAATAAATTCCCTATTCTTGTTCTTGAAGAATATATATATATATGTGTGTGTGTGTACGTGTATATATATGTATACATATGTATGTATATGTATATATATCCACACACACATATATCACTATAACCAAAACTATATTAATGTTAATCTTTAAATGTATGGTCTGGCACAATTAGTGCCTTTTTTTCTTACAAAGTCATTTACTACAAAATCATAAGAATGTAATTCTGTAACATAACAATATCATATTTAAGTATACCATATACAATTTAGGTGAAATGTTCAAATTAAAACTATAAATTATTATACCCATATTATTACCTTACCAACCACACTCAAGCAGGCATTACTTCCACCAAATGATCTATTGAGTATTTTTAGTAAAAACAGTGAAATGTTGGGAGCTTCTTATTAGCCATTAAAACTTGGCTCAGTGTGGTCATTAAAAATTAAATTACCATCTACAAAAGAGTTAATGAATGGTCTGTTTCACATGATGGTAGCAGATAACTTCTCAATAACAGCAGTTCTAAGCTGCAGATGGCAACCAGCCTTTGAACATTAGAATGTAGTTCATTTATTTTTTTAAAGATTTTATTTATTTACTTTTAGAGAGAGGGGAAAGGAAGGAGAAAGAGAAGGAGAGAAACATCAGTGTCTGATGGCCTCTCACACACCTGCCCTGGGCACCTGGCCCGCAACCCAGGCATGTGCCCTGACTGGCAATCGAACCAGTGGCACTCAATCCACTGAGCCACACCAGCCAGGGCAGAATGTAGTTCATTTAAAAGATGGGATAATATTCCGAAGCTGAGTTTCTTTAGCAGCAAAACAGATCTGCTATAGCAAGACTTCTCAGGAAAACGTCGTTTGAAGCAGTCCAATGAACAATTGCCCAATAGACTCCACACAAATAGTTCTGTTTCATCCTCATCATAGATGATAAAATGATATAAAGTGAAAAATGCCATTAAATTTAACTTGCAAGTAAACCCATCTATTTGCCATGGCTTGATATTCCTATGAAAATGGGAAAAAGTCAATGTGTACTATTGCAATGATTAGTACAAAGACACCAAGATGTGACATTGAGGAGTAAAGGAAGTGCAGAACTTTTCCAAAGTAGGATGCCAAAGTGATGGCAGTCATTAATTTGGGGGGACATTCTTAGGCTCTAAGACAGTGGTGCTCCAAGTGTGGTCAAGCCTGTTTCAAGGATGCAGACTTGAGAAAGCAAGGTGCTGTTGAAACCACCTAGATAGTATAAGTGACTGAAGCTGTCATGGACTGATGTAAAATTTCAAGATCCTGGCTCATAGGCGCGGAGATCTACTTGCTTTGCGACACTCAAGACAAGCCTCATATCTGAGTTCTCTTGCTTATTAAACCTGCCACCTATCAGTCTGGAGTGGCCAGCCTCTTCCTATGGTCCCTCCTCACGCTCCCTCTGTGGGGGCCAGAGGCCAGTTTATGAACCAACCTAGAGCCACTTTGATGAAGAGCCACCAGAGTGGTCTTTAGGGAGTGAAGGTGGAGAGAGTGCACACAGGTGTATCTGGGAGCCTAAAGGGGGAAAAGAAAGGAAAGGCTCGCAGTTATCACAGCCAGATTTGCCCTTTTGTTTACCCCATGTCTAAGAATAAACAATTATCTTGTTGAAGATGAACCCATAAGCCCTAGGGAGAAAGTGATCAGAAGTGTCCTGATTGAATTATTGTGAAAGCTACACCAGTAAGAGAATGGTAAGGAGAGTGAGGTCCACTAAGGTTTGGGAAAAGGGAATAAATACTATCTGGGAAGAAAGCTACGGGGAAATGAAGCAAAAATAACACCAAGAGCAGAGAGCGCAAGAGGACACATGCAACAAAAAAGCAGAACTATCACTGACTACAAATCAACAAGGTTCAAGATAGAAAGGTGTACCTGGAAATCTATTTTTATGAGTCTGATTTCTAGTATTGCTGGCATTGTTTTTTAAACGTCCTTGGTATGGCTCCCTGCTGTGACAGCAATTTCCCTAGAATTAACAAACCGAGTTTTGTGGATTTTTAACACACCAGATAACTGAAAAAATTTAGGAGGCAATTTGCTGTGGAGGAAAATAAAGCTGATGTGTAACGTTAAAATAGTACCTCACCGTGCTGTTCAAACCTGTCACTAGTTGGATAGGATGATGCAGAGGAAACACATTGGCTGATTGACAGCCTCTCTCTGCCATCTGTGCCTATCGTTAAAGGCCTTCTTGACAGTCGCTCATTGAGGTCCAGGTGGTGTTTCCACAATGGGCCAGGATGGACCTTGATCTTAGAAAAATGGCTATGGATGTAGTCTTGAAAAAGTATGGGTGCAGAGTTTTCTGGCATGCTCCCGGTAACTCTGACTATTAGATATTCCCAATTTCAACTGATACCATCTACCATCTTTAGCAAGTCTTACCGCCGCTCTCCTACCTATTGTAGACAATCACCAAGTTTTGGCCATTAAAATGAATAATAATGTGACTGCATTCTATGGCTCCAAGGTATCTATGTATTATATTTTAGCACATGTCATATTTCCTTGTGATTATTGTCATGTAACATCTTTAATATAGCATATTTGCCATGAAGATAAGAATGGTGGCACACAGGAAGATCCCCCACAGTCAGTCACTTTTGCTCAAATACCTCCAGTCATGATGACTCAGTGTAAGACACTTAGAGGTGGCTTTGGCTTCTTTAGATATAGTGAGTTTTCGGGCGGGACCAGACCAGGAAAGTCCTGAGATCCCTTCAATCCCTTTGAAGGAATCAAAAAATAAAGTCAAAAAACAAAGGTGCATCCTCTTTACATACATTCCCCTTATCCACAGTGTTAAATCTGCTACTCTCTTATTCAGTGTGCTACACGGGATATAATAAACCATGGACTCATGGACGCTCCCTAAATTTGGGTTATGAAAGAATTATGTCTTGTTGGCAATATCTTCTCTCAAATATAATGTACTTGCTATTTAGTAATCTCATGTATATTTGATTTTGTAAAATGAGAATAAGGATTATTTAATACCCACATTTATTTTGATGGTCTTCTTTCTATGAGGAAATAGCACCAGAAATAAAATTGGTTAGCAATGACCTCCAGAAATCTTTAATGAGTTAGAATAGAAAAATGAAAAGGAAAAATGAAAGGTTAAAGGTGTTTTTAGACCAGATAATACAAGGCTGCCGATCAACATAATTCAAGTTTATAAAAAATAAAATGCATAACCAAAGAGATCTGTTTGCATCACTATGAATTCAGAAGGCTGTGTATGATTCGTATTCCATATTAAGGTATTTATTTTATCCCCCTGCGATGCAGAATAACCAGATGCATCACATTTATGGTGGAACTTCATGCATTTGACTTGGAATTGCTGTAATCTGATGAAAACAATACTGCCGTTGTCTCTTGTGAGAGTAAAAATGCTTCACTTAAGAACTTAAAGTACTCATCTGTTCAAGGGGTCAGTGTTTCTTATTCTCATGAACATCTATGATGCCTAAATAATCCTTTCTGTGGTGCAATTTTCTTCATAAGTATAATGGATCAATATCCCCTGTATATCAAAACAGCTGCTCCCAGAAAGAAAATTACTTGAGACAGCTACATCATGAGAGAAGCTAAAAAGACCGTAATTTTTCACCCTTCCCTGTAGGCACACCCTTTATAATGTGACTTTGCAATCTCTCTCACTAAAGCAGGCAGAGTCAATTTCCACTCTCCTTGAATCTAAGACTTGTTTTGCACTTATTTTGGCCAATAGATTGCAGCAGCAATAGAACATGCCAGCTCTGAGCCTAGGTCTCAAGAGACCTTGAATGCTCACGTGTGTCCTTTCTCGGAACCTTAGGACCATCCAGAAAACAAGCCGAGGTTACAGAGCTGGATTATGAGAGACACATGACCCAGCCAACTGCCAGCCGTGTGAGTGATCAGCCAGAGCAACCAGCCCACAGCCAACCTGTAACTGACCACAGACAGATGGTCAAGCCCCAGAAAGATCAGTGTAGCCTAGCCCACACCAAAACTACCCCAACTAGAGAGCTTATTGTTTTCATCCACTATATTTTGAGCTGGTTTGTTACATAGCAGTGCATAATCTATAAATGACAATTGTCTGAAAGTGTTGTTTAAAATAAGCAACAGCCCTGGCTGCTATAGCTCAGTGGATTGAAAGCAGGCCTCAGAACCAAAGGGTCGCCGGTTCAATTCCCAGTCAGGGCACGTGCCTGGGTTGTGGGCCAGGGTCCCCAGTAAGGGGCACATGAGAGGCAACCACATGTTAATGTTTCTCTCCCTCTCTTTCTCCTCCCCTTCCCCCCTCTCTAAAAATAAATAAATAAAATCTTGAACACAAATAAGCAAAAAAAGAAAATGATGCAATCCAGTAAAGCACGGGAGTGCTGGAGGATTTTTTAAATAACGAATCCCAATCTCCCCATGTGCCGCTGATCCTAGGAATTAGGCATAGTACAACTGATGTGGCTATTCATTTTTAAAAGGAGTTAGCAGAGAAACTAGTATAGGCAGGGAAAGGATTGAAAGCCTAAAAAAGTACAGCACCAGAAAAATGAGCAGAAAACAGAAGCTACTGAAGTTGTAATTGTCACCGGCTAAATATCGATGAAGGAAAATGGAAGCTGAAAGTGCAAAAAGCACATTCTGAACATAGGTGCTGACTGTGGGCCGTGCTCCCACCCCGGAGATTACTGCTCACTTCTTAGCACTGTATTTAGGACGAAATGGCAGGTTCCGTAAAGCTGTTAAAGCAATGTCTGAACGGTTTTGCTTCCCAAGCGGTGAGAACTTTCTATTTAAATTGCTATCCCTCAGAAGGCCCACATTAGCAAATAGCGAAGGAGGAGATCTAGGAAAATGTGCCGTCTTGGATGTACTCCCTGCCTTTCCAGTCTTGTCCTTTAAAATTGAAGTTTTCGACTCTTGAGAGTATCTGTCTTAAACATACCTGAGTTGCATTGTTTAGCTTTAACACAAGATTCACAGTCAAGGCTATTGTCTTCAACATTTGCTTCACCCTCCCCACTGCTCCCAATTCGGCTAGAGAGAGTCATGAACCGAGAACTGTTTAAAATGCATAGTTCATAAATCTTTTGATGTGGGAACAATTCAATACCCAAACCACATAGCTGCCAACTTCTACTTCTTCACCTTTGTTCTATATTTTGGTTTGGGAAGACACAAAGCTAAGAGAACATGGTGTGTTTCAGCGTGTGGGAGAATATAGCTTCCATTAGAAAATAGGGATAGAAAATAGGGGCAGTCTAATAAAGTGTGATCTTAAGTCTGTTATGAATCTACCTGTCTTCATTTTATTAATTTATTCTATAGATCTGTAAGCCAAGAAATGAGAAGAATATATCAAGGTGTTAATGGCCAGGTGCTCTAAAAAAAAAGGTATAATACAAAATGAATTACCATCTCTGATCAGAGCATCTCAGAACAAAAGGCTAAGATGTGAACAACGGCTGTGTGTGGTTTCAAGTAGTATACAGACAGCTCCTCCACACTTTAGAGTGCTATGCTAGGGATCTGTAGCCTTTAAAGTAGACTACCCAGGTATCCTGAGAGGAAAGTACTTACATACAGGTGACACTAGATAAGGAGGGCAGTTCAGTTTGACACCCAGGACAATAGTTCTGAGCTCCCCCCCGGCCCCGCCCTTACACACTACCTAAGAAAGTCAGGAGATGGTGCTGGAGCTAAGGCATAAATAAGCTTCTGAAAGGATGATGAGCCCCGTCTGTAATAAATACACAAGAAACAGACTGGCAAAGCGAGAGCCTGGAAAGAGAAGCTTTAGCTTTAAAATGTATTCAAAGGAAAGAGAAAGTTGGAGAAGATTCGACAACGTGTATCTGTTAAATCTGGGTGTTGAGTTTTCTTACTTTTCTATCTTCATATTTGACATAGTTCATAATCATGTACATATAATAAGAAAGAAAATGGAGTGGAAGAATCTATGTCGGCCCACAACAGAACTAGCTGCCTCCTAGGAGATGTTTAACGAGAATGCAAAAAGAGATTTCTGTGTGGAGAGCTAGGCCTATTTTCTGGCCTACTTCTGAATGCCAGTTTTCAGTGAGATTTAGAAAAAGACCTTTATCTGGCAGGATAGCACGTCTCCTAACTCTAACTCATACTGCCTGTATCTTCTTTAGCATAGGTCTCTTTCCCGTGGTATGGCCACAAGAACAACAAATAATACCAACAACGGTGGAGCAAAAATCATTCTCGGAGTAATAAAGTTCTTATGTGCTTAAGAGCTTGGGAAAGACTCCCAATTGTTCTACCTAATAGAGTTGATTCCCTTATTTTCAAAATGATAAACCTGGTAGTGTGACTGACTGCAATTCGAATGAATCCTCTTACCAAAAGTATAAGAAAGCATCTATCTAGATGCTTGCAGAAAAACAGACATTGCGATTACTTCCTTCAGTTTCTTATTCTACCAATGATTCACATATTTGTCACTTGGAAAATGACCACACGGTTTTCCTTGCCTCTAAAGGTTTTCTTCTTATGATCACATCTTTCGGGTGCCAGCAGTAGTACACCTGGAACTCTGCCCACTTGGCTACGTTGTATTGCTTACCTAGAGCAACGAGAGACGACTTAGAAAGCCAGGGAAGAGCTGTCCTTCCCATGTGTTTGCTAAACACAAAAGGGCAGGTGAGGAGCATACAGTTCGGTGAGCAAGAGGCCGTCTGTCTTACAAATATGTAGTTAGAAACATTCGAAGGAACAAGGGCCCAGTAGGTGGCTGATCTGCTGCTTCTCTACTCTGTGTGGGCCCTTAAATCCTTTCCTTTGAGCTCCCTAATATAGCTCTTCTAAGGGATAACTATTTAAATAGAAAGCTCCCACTGTTTGGCAAGTCAAAAAGCATCAGTTCAGTGTTCTAACAGCTCTACAGCAGCTCCGAAAACACAGAGGAGATGGGTGAGCAGGAATCCCCAAAATAGTCCATTTGATCTACCAGAAGTCACTTAGTTACAGTGCTGCAATTGAGAAGGGAAAAGTCTTTCCTCTGGCCACTCCTTTTCATCATTAACATCCTCAGAGATATCCAAGTAATAAGTTACCTTAGAGACACTCTGCTTCTTGCACACCTGCAAGTAGGACTTCCCAGTGATCCCATCCTATAGCAGGGCATTTATTTATGTTCCAAGTAAAGTACTACGTGCTGCCACGCAACCAATAGGAGGAACCCTACCTTCATTCACAGTAACGTAATTATTCTAAAGAAAAGTTGGAAAGTATGCTAGAATCGATCTTTAAATACTCTTTGTATTGAAAAACTAACTCAATACAAATGGTTGGGTTAGGTTCTTTGGGAACTAGAAAAGGAGTGTAAGAAATTGCGGGGCGGGGAACAAACATAGACAACACATACAAAACAGCTACACAAATAATAAGTATATGGTTTAGGACTCAGCTATGGTATGGATTATAAATTCGGAGTTCAGATAAGGGAGAGATTGCCGAGGGGCAGAAAGAAGGCTCGTGGAGTTGATAACAGGAGATTTGAGGTTTGATGTAATTACCAAGAAAGGCTTTCATAAGATGAGAATAAGCCTAAGGTAATGGTGGGGGAAATGGGTTGTAGGAAGAAAAGGGCAAAACCAGCCAGCTGGCACAGAAGATGAAATGAGCTTGGTTTGTGGGGGACGGGAGTGTGCTGGGTAGTTGCGGATAGTGAAAAAGGGAGGAGTGAGGGCTGATGCCTGAGTGTCAGCCTGACTCAGTCATACTTGTCTAAGTTTTGGCTAAAAACACAGAGGGAGCCCTCACCAGCTTGGCCCAGTGGGTTGGGCATCTTTCCTGCAGGGCAAAGGATCGCAGGTTGGATTCTGGGTCAGGTCAGGGCATATGCCTGGGTTGCAGGTCAGGTCCCTGGATAAGGGTATGTGAGAGGCAACCAATCAATGTTTCTTTCCCTTTCTCTCTCCCTTTCCCTCTCTCTGAAGATAAAGAAGTCAAGTCTCTAAAACAACAAACAAAAAGCAAAATACAGTGCACTTTCAACAAAAGGGATGCTGTAGTAAAAGGAGATGTAACTTTTGGAAGTGTCTTCACCCCTTGATAAATAAAATGGATAGTTGCAAAGAGCAGAAAGTAAACATGTGACATTATGTGTGGTATAAAGTGTGATTTTTCCATTTGTCTCAGGTGTGGTAATGGAAAAAAAAGAGAACCAACTTATCTCTAAATCTACTGTAAATATTCACAAATAACTGAAAAGTACTAAAGGAGAATAAAATCAAGGGTAGGGAAATGGATCAGGAGAAAGTGACAGGTACAAATTTTTCAAATTTGACCCTATTATCTAAACTCTTCCTAAAATATACGAAATGTTCCAATGATATTTTTTTTCTCTTACACAGTTGAAGGGAAACAGCTTAAGCCTGTGCCTTGTGGTGACAGGGCATCACAGCAAGAAATCAAAGAAGTGGCAAATGTCCTCAGTGCTATTTGACTCTAAAGAATTTCTAAATGCAGCCTCAAAGGGTTTTCTGTCCCCCCTGGTACTGCTTGTTAACTTAAAGTATATGTAAAATCATTCCGGCAACTGGTAAATGACCCATGACAAAGAAAAAGATATATTCAGACCTTGTTTGAACACAGGACATTGCAATTGCTGTTCTGCTGTGTCATTTAAACACAAGAACACAGTCCCTCCCAAGGCCAGACTTTTCAAGTGTGAGATGAAAGATATAAAGGAAAGAGCAAAAAGCTGTCCGTTAACCAATAATCCAATCTTCTCTTTGCCTTCCATTCTCACATCCACCAGCACAGTGCAATGTGTGCAGGTGATAAAGCCACGCTTTAAATATCACTGCTGTTTGAGAAGGTTTTAGACTTCTCAAAAGTGTCCAGTCTGATGCCCTCTGGCTTGCTAACAAGAGACACAATGCGTTACATCAATCGATTTATTGAAAATGGCTTCCCACCTAGTGCCAGGCCAAGTCTGGTAGCTGTAACTTTATCCACACTTAGCAATTCTCTCCTTGATCTGTACAAGGAGGATGAATGAAAACATCATTTGACAAGGACGAAGGATACACAGACAGTATAATGGTTCTCTCAGAGAATCTGACCTGGCTAGGCCTGAAATCGTTATTTTTATGGCATGACCCATATAAGAAAACCCAGGGGATGAGTTTAGCATAAGGATCACAACCCAAAAAGCAAAGATGTTTTATATATATACACACACATATAAGTATATATATATATATATATATATATATATATATATATATATACTTATAAGTATATATATATACTTATATATACTTATAAGTATATACACTGTGTGTGTGTGTGTGTGTGTGTGTGTAAAATCTCCCCCTAGGTAACTAATGAAGTTAGGGGTGTGTTTGTTCCCAAAATAGGAAAGGAATAAAAGCTGATAATTTGGCTAGTTTGCCTATTTTTTCATGGACTGGAAAATTTATTTCATATCTTAATTTTTCCTACATATAAGTATCTAATTCTCACTGCTCAGTCATAAGCCCATTACACACTAAACATTGTCATGGGGGAGACAATAAATCTCTGTATGTTGAAGTGGTATGCTTTTCGAAATATGACAACAATTCTTTAAGAAACTGAAAGTCAGAGTTGAAACTTAAATGTGAAAAAAGTAAATTAATATCCAGTAGTATTCTCAAATTTGATATTCTACCACAAATGGAATTTTATCCTTGAGAAGTCTTTGTATAGCAATTGAATTTTCTTGCTTATTTAATTCACACAAAACAACTGTGATTAGAATCAAGTCATGTGACTACACAATAGCATTTTACTGCCCCTCCCAGTAATGTTCACTGAAAACCCACAAACATTTTATAGGTTCTGTAGTCCCTTTTATAAACTCAGTGTTAAAGCTATAATCCACTTTTGCTGACAGGATTACTTTTCTGACTTATTAATAAACAGCATAAATGAATTTTATGACCACATAGATAAAATTTTAGCGAGAAATATATATTGCTGCCATTGGATTCCATTTGTCTTTTTATTTTTAAACAATTTATCAGTAAAAATCTATGTAGTTTAGAATAACAAATGTGTTATATATTTAATCACCAGGAAATGTCCAGGGGTTTTTTCTATTAGGTGCAATTTTCTATTATTTGAATTTATAACCACAAACACGAATTTCTTAGGTAATAATAATTCTAAATGATTTTTTGTCTTTGAAGGAAAGCTAGAACAGAATACCATATATGAAATGTTAGGAAAATTGTTTTTCTTCTACACCATCAAAGTAATGCAGCCTATCAATAATTTCAGAGCACTAAAGATAGAAAAATATTTAAGAAATTACCCATGGGTTCTATTTCTTATCTCTTTATTTGCAAGTTCAGTATCCTTTTCTTAAAGATTTTATTTTTCAGAGAGAGAGAAAGAGGGAGAGAAACATTGATCAGTTGCCTCTCACACACCTGCAACAGCAGACCTAGCCTGCAACCCAGGCATGTGTCCTGACTGGGAATCGAACTGGTGATGTTTCAGTTCACAGGCCAACAATCAATCCACTGAGCCACACCAGCCAGGGCAGTTCAGTATGCTTATATTACTTTTAGAAATTAAAGATATATATTTAAATGCCTTAATTGTGTGGAAAATCAGAACAGGAAGCAGCCTGTGAGGGAAAAAAGGACATTAAAGCAAGAAAGGGATGTTGTATAGAAATCTACCACCCACCTCTTCCTTCCTAATTTTAGTAATATGAGTAAACAATTTAAGTGGCTCACCTAAGATTATTAATTAATGCTGATTCTGTGTTTTCAGTATACACTGTGTATCTATGAGCATGCGTGTATTCGTTCAAAAGTTGAGATATGGTAAATTCGATAAACGTCTTAGGTTCTATTAAAAACTGTTAAAAAGAAAAATGTGGCATGGATCCTGTTCTAAAGATGTTCCTAGTCTGCTTAATGACATAATATTAATACACAATGAGCAATAAGAAAACAGGGATTCAGCTAGTAATATTTGCTACCACTGCAACTGCAAAGCAGGCAAGTGAGCTGTAGGTTTAAGCTATAGGTGTCAAAAAAGGCAATGTAGAAAGGTTTTTGCCATAGAAATTAATTTTAAGTCTAGGAAAGAGTTCAGTCTTCAAGATAGTATAATATGAAGAGACATGATCCATTAACTCAGACCCTCGGAGGAACTGCAGAATTAGGTAGGAAAGGAAGGTGGACTATTCTATGGAGTGGCAGGAGAATAGGTCCCAGGGGAGAGAGGAGGTTGAAAGGGTGCAATGGGTGGCTGAAGTTTCCAGTAAGAAAGGCCATGAAATAACCACAAATAATAATAGACATGGAAAGGCAAAAAAATTCACTCGTTCATTCAGCGAGTATTTACAGAATCTGTACTATTTTCCTGGCACTGTATTAGGTACTGAGGAAGCAACGGAGGACAAAATTCTTGTTGGGAAAGGCAAAAAGGGAAATAAACAAACATTACCAAGTGATAAGTGCAATGCAAACAATGAAGATAGGGTGATGATACAGTAAGGGACTAGGTAGATACCTGGGTCTCCTCCAAGGATGTGACATTTGATCTGACACCATGTATTTCAAGAAGCAGTCAATGTGAACAGCAGGAAAGATGCTGAAAGGGGACCATTAGGGCAAAGGCCCAAAGGTAGAAAGTAAATGAATAGCCTGTCTGGCTCGAGCTCCGTGGGCAAGGGGGAGAGTGATATGACGTTGACAGACAAAGGCAGTGCCTAGGATACAATCATGTAAAAGTAATAAAGGTGATGCCTTTTTGATTATAAAATGGTCTAAATATTTTCAGACTCCTTTAACGAAATTAAACTTTGTTTTTCTTTTCCTCTGTACTAAATTGGACACAGGGAAAAGAAATATGTCCTCTCACCTACTTGGAGCTTCGGAGGATTAAGCCCCATCTGCTTTGGGTTAAATGACCCATCAAAGTGTATAGTAAAAGAACGGCCCTGGCTGGTGTAGCTTAGAGGATTGAGCTCGGGCCTGCAAAACAAAGCATAATCAGTTCGATTCCCAGTCAGGGCACATGCCTGGGCTGTAGGGCAGGTCCCCAGTAGGGGGTGCATGAGAGGCAACCACACATTGACGTTTCTCTCCTTCGCTTTCTCCCTCCCTTCCCCTGTCTAAAAATAAATAAATAAAATCTGAAAAACAAAAGAATAGTATTTTTAAAAAAAAAAATAAAAAGAACGTTAAAACTTGTTTAGCTCACTAAGATAGCTCTTACTGTAAATTATGCATAAATCATATGAAAAGAAGCAAGATTATATAATGTGAATTATTATATAAATATTATATGCCACATTCAGCTATTGGTATTTATGTGGCACAGCTGTTAAACAAAACTATCTTCCACTCTAACCTCTATAAAAGAAACGGGAGTTGACATTTTACATCATGTTCTCTATTTACCACCACCATTTTTATAGATTTTGGAATGTATGAAATAATATAAAGGATAAGAGAGCCATATGGTAAAGATTAATTTAAATAACTTCTATTGCATCTGTTAAAATTAGATAAATAAAGCCTTTATCTTACTGAGTAAAATTAACTGTTGAGTCTCTGATACGGAGATCAAGATCTACAAGTAGACCTGCAAACTTCTCTGAGTGGATTGTGGAGTTACGTACCACCGGTATTGACCCTTGCCCTCCACGTCAGCCCTTCTTGCTTTGCTGGGATCGTCTGTGGGGAGAAGAAGATGCAGCCAGCAGGGTTACATTCCTGCTGAGTCTGTGACTGCATTCACTGTAAGCACCCTCCTCGTCTCCACCCACCATATAATCTTAAACTATCTTCAGAAATACGGAAGCTCCCCGGCCCGGTCGTAGTCCACCCACAGAGCATTTCAGTGGCTTCACGTGGCATCTGGCTTCCAAATACTGTTAATACTGTTAATAAGAAATACTGTTTATGATCTCAGAATATGAAATTATTTATAAAAATACTTTTATAATTAATTTTCCTTGGTAATATTGCAAAAAATGAAATTTGCTTTCGATTAAATATTCATTGGTCCAATTCAATCAGAGTACATTTTGTGACCCAGGTCACCAGAAAGTACCTTTAAATCAAAGTCATGCTTGAGTACTGCATAATGGTCACTGGTTTTGGTTGTTTTTTTAGATTTCATTTATTTGTTTTTAGAGAAAGGGGAAAGGAGAGAGATAGAAACATCAATATGCAAGAGAAACATTGATTGGTTCCCTCCCACATGCCCCACCCCCAACCTGGGACATGGCCCACAACCCAGACATGTGCCTTGACTGAGAATTGAACCAGTGACCTTTCGGTTTGCAGGCTGACTCCCAACCCACTGAACCACGCCAGTCAGGGCTGGTCACTGTTTAAAGATAACTCCCCTACACTGTGTTTCCTAAGAGATTTTTTTGTTGTTGAAAATGTGTAGTAGCACTATAATAGCTTACAAATATAACTAGTAACTATGTATTGTATATATTAACTGACCTCATGTATTCAGTCTACCTTCTTTTATTATTCAAGATAAAGGTTGGAGGCAAGAGGAGTGTATTACTTGAGTTCAAAATCATTGTGTATCAAAGTACTGGGAAAAATCAGGCATATGTTTCACACCTGGAACAGGTAAGATGTAACTATCCCCAAAGAAAGTCACTTTCAGGTCTAAAGTATAAAGTCCTGATAAAATTACGTTTACAAAAACTGTACCACTGAAATGTCTCAAAGAGAGAAGTAAAATCATACACTAGAAGAGACAGGTGTGAAAAAAAAAGCATCTATTCTTGGAGTATTGGTATGGAGTGCTCACCTATCCCTGAAGTTTCCAGAAAAATGGAGATGTCAAAGACATGGAAGGGAGGCATAAACCACTTTTTAATCTAATATCTTTTAAATAGCCTCCCAAGTGGACTGGGTGGTTGAGTGGGATGAAAAAGTGCTGCTGATACAAGGATATGTACAGAGAATTAATAAACATGAGGCTGACCTGCCTCCCCATTTTGAGAATTCTGTTAAAATGCTATGCAAAATTTTAGGAGTGGAAAAGAAAGATAATTTATCAACTGCTTCATTCCCATACAAATTACTTGAATATATGAACACATGAAATTTCTAAATATTAGTTCATTTCACCCTGGTTGGTGTGGCTCAGTGGACTGAGCTCCAGCCTGCAAGCCAAAGGGTCGCCAGTTGGATTCCCAGTCAGGGCACGTGCCTGGGTTGCTGGCCAGGTCCCCAGTTGGGGGCATGTGAGAGGCAACCAATCGATGTTTCTTTCACACATCGATGTTTCTCTCCCTTTCTCTCTTCCTTCCCCTCTCTCACATAAATAAAATCTTTAAAAAATACACTAGTTCATTTCTGTAACTCTTGTAGACAAAGCAGAGGAAAGGTCCTGCCTATAGTCACTTATATTTCCTTCAGTTTGATAGTAAGAGCCCATATCTGGTTAACCTACAGTTTAAAAATAAGTGGTATCACTGAAAGAGCTCTCTCAACAGCTGTCTTAACTGAATTGACTCTTTCGATTCTTAAAGCAAGGTTTTGATGTCAAGTCTATCATCCTCATTTTAAAGATAAGGACATATTGATAATAAGTGGCAGAGCCGAAATGTTTAGAGAGTAAAAATAGTAACAAAATTACTGTGTATTCATTCAATAGAATTTGGAAAGCAACTACAGGTTGACGGACGGTATGGTGACTACCAGAGATTTATCATGAGAGGCCCCTTTCCAAAGGAGTTTATCACTAGTGTTAGGGATGGCATGGGGGTGGGAAGTAGTAGTAGAGGGCTTACTCGCAAACCCCCATGAGATTTTATAAAAGCCAACTACGGAGGAGTCAGCCACTAGAACACCGGAGGCTGTTACCTTTTTGCCCAGTGACCTTAGTTTCTCCTTTTGATGCTCTTCTCTGTTCCTTTCCACTACCTCTTCCTCCTGGTATTTGTTTTTATTGCCAGGTATTTAAAACAGTATTGAAAGTTTTCAAGTTGTCTGAGGTATCTCTTGAAATCCCCTGGGAGGAAAGCAGTGGAAATTTCAAGTGCAGAGAGAAAATTGTAAAGTTTCACTATTTTCTGGGCACTTCCCTATGACCAATGAAGTTTTATATCCTTTAGCTCTCTGTGCATTCTCATCAGTTTCCTCCCATTGTGGATTTAGTTATAGATATATCTTTTTTGTGCTGTAGTTGGTTAAACTACTTTATACTGAAATCCATTCCAATTAAAGTTAGAGATTTTTCTAAAGCGACAAAGGAATGAGGGCTTATGAAAAATGCTCAGCTTCAAAAAGAAAAATACCTTCACTACAAATAGAAAACCATGCAGCTTTTTCTTGTAAATTCTAGGTAATAACAAATCAGTCCAGTTGCTTTGATCTGTACAAAGATCTAGGAAGAAATCATCAATTTGTAAACACCTACCAAAAAAAGAAGTGATTACCAGTAGAGCCTGTGAGAGGTCTACCTTATCAGAACCTTCTAATTTCATTTTTTGAAAAAATGATAGGCCTGATAGGCATCAGGAACACCATAAATGTAATCCATCTGAGAGTCCATAGTGCTTCTAATATATTTCCATCTGACATGAGGATCAACCATCACAAGCTCCATATGTGAATTTGTCAAATCCCCTGGGGGCGCTCCTTACTCAAATAGTAAAAACAAAGGATGGAGGAAGAAATGCACTCAGGAGCTCCACTTCCATAAAGATTGAAGTCAATAAAAGACCACTAATAAATATAACTTTAAACAGAGTTATTAGCACTATGATTATTATTTTAAGTATAATCCAGCTTGAAAGCTGGTGGAAGAAGGGACCAGGCTGAGGCCTCGCGGTCAAATTTCTATCTTTAAGAGTCGATGTTCACGTAACTCTCCTTTCTGCCTTTATTTGAGCAGATCTGAGTATGACTACTAGATGCAATTACTACCTTTTGCATATTGTTCATGTTTCAAACGTAGATGTCTCATCTCCCAGAAACAGACACAGCTACAGACCTAAGCCTGCATGTAACAGTTAAATCTGGAGGTGACCCCTACACATACGGTGTCTGACCTTCAAGCTTCCGTGGCCTTTGAGAAGCTGGCTAAGCTGTTAGCTTCATAGGGAAACTCAGCGGGGCAATGGCTTGTTGGTGGCTTTTATCATTCTGTGGAGAACTTGGAAGTGTGTTTATTATTTATAGGGCGGTGTCTCAAATATGGTTATACTTATTTTTTATTAATCAATTTTAACACATTAATGCATAGTTATATGAACAATGCAGAAAAGGTATTTCAATTAAGGAATATATCCTCATGCTTTAACAACTGGTTTTTACAAAGAAAATTATGAAACTATGGTTAAAATATTGCTAATATCTAACATTTAACTAACCACCTGCTATGTACTAGCACGGTTCTAAGCCTCGTATATATGGGATCTCTTTGAATCCTTATATCAATGTTATAAATACAATAGTTTCACTCATTTTTATGTGAGAAAACAGACCACAGAGATTATGCAGGCTGTCCAAGGGCAGAGAGCAGGGATGTGACTTCAAGCAATGGCTCCTCTGGCAGAGGAGCAACTAACATCCCTTAAGTGCAACTAATATTATAATGTACTTTAAAGAGACCAATATTCCAAACATTAAAGTTTCCCTCTTACTTCAGATTTATCAGTATTTGTAATTTATCACCAATTAATATATTAGTATTTTTTAAACATTTACACATATATGGGTCATACATGGACCATTATCGCCAAACTTCCACATGATTACACCATTGAGAATCATTTTTTAAAAATCTATACTCTAATCAGAACAAAAAATTATTAATGCCAACCAGTAGTTTTAAAATGAAAGAGGATACAATTTGATTTTAATTTCTCTATTTGAAAAGTTTCACCGACATTTAAATTATGTAGTATTTTAATTAAATGGTGGCTGAAAATGGGAATTCTCTGTGTGTGCATAGTCCCCTTTAGTTCCAGAAAAAATAAAGGCTATTCCGGATGAAACTAAATTTGTCCACAAAATTTTTCCATTTGGTCACATTTCAGAGCATTTGTTTTCTGGAAACTTCTTTGAAAAGCACTTGGTATTTCTTTCAGGTAAGTGCTTTATCCAAGAAAACATGAACGACCACAAAAGCTTATAGTCTATCTTTGAGCCTAAAACATATGACCTACTCTTTCTGTTAACTTTTATGTTTTTAAAATATTTTATTTATTTATTTTTAGAGAGAGGGGAAGAGAGAAAGAGAGAGAAGGAGAATATCATCAGTGTGGTTGCCTCTCGCACACCCACCACCTGGGACCTGGCCAGCAACCCAGGCATGTGCCCTGAGTGGGAATCAGAACCAGTGACCCTTTGGATCACAGGCCAACATTCCAGCCATACCAACCAGGGGGTCTTTCCATTAACTTTTAATGTGATCTTTCAGGAAGAAAAGTGCTCATAGATGACCTAGGTGTTTCCCACTGGTGAAGTACTCCCTCCTCTACTTCAATGCTCAAAGGAAGAAGAAACATTAAGAATGACCAGGAGAAAGTATGAAGAACATACATTGGTAGCAGCTCAAAGTTTGGGAGCTAAAAAAAATTTCTGAGGACCTAACGCTTCTGTAATGTTCTGTGCCAGCCTATATTTAACTTGTGTTGAAAAGCCCATGTTCTCTCAGAGTTAAAATTAATCTGTCTCCATGGTGAGTTCCAATAGAACTGTGGCTGGTTAGCTCGCAGTGTGTGGTGATGATAAAATCAGAGAAGGTCAGAAAACTGCCTTTTGTCTCTTGGTCAGAGGTGACTCCCTAACTCCAGTCTCATACATGGGCACTCCATAGATCTCAGTGGAAATGGGTAAAATCATGTGAATGGGTCAGCACAGGTCAGTTGGCTTCCTTGGAGAAATAGCTCAGGTCTTCAACATACTCAAGACACTTCAGTAGAAAGCTACTGTCCAAAGGGAAAGAAAGTACATCCTAATCCACTGCTTTTCTAAGTGATCCCCGAGGACCAACTTCATCAAAATTTCCACTGGTGCTTTTATTTTACTTTTTTAAGACATATTCTTAGTTCTTTCATTTTTTATTTTTTTAATGTTTTATTTATTTGTTTATTTATTTTAGAGAGGGTTGGGAGGGAAAGAAACATCAATGTGTGGTTGCCTTTCGCAAGCCCCCCATCAGGGACCCGGCCTGCAACCCAAGCATGTGCCCTGACTGGGAATCGAACTGGTGACCCTTTGGTTCACAGGCCACCACTCAAGCCACTGAGCCACACCAGCCAGGGCAAATATCCACTGGTGCTTTTAAAATGCAGGTTCCCAGACCCTATGCAGCCCTTCAGAATCAGGTCCCCTCACATTTGGTCAAGGAATGAACATTTAGAAAGCTCACTAGGGGATTATTATGTTCACCAAGGTTTGACAACCATTGGTGTAATACACCCCCTATTTCACCCTGGTAAAATAAAGTTTCAGACTGTATCTAGTGCCACATTGCTGATGACTGAATTTGGGATGGAGGACAAGCAACACAGGGCCCAAAGTCATGAGGATTATTTTCTAATTCTAGCTCAGACACCGATTAACTATGTCATTTTATTTAAGTCTAATCTTAAAATAAAAGCAACTTGAGCCATTTTCTAAGACTGAGCACTGGTTCTCCACTTACAGCTGGTTCTTCTCTCCCAGATCCCACCCCAACACATCTCACGCATACAACAAATTCCTATTATTAACAGTGATACCCTCCACACACTGAAGAATCGCAGATCTAGACTAGAACAGCTTGATCTTCCAAAACGACAGGTAGAAATATTAAGAGATGTGCCCAAAATGTCGTTAAGTGTCGTTGATAGTATTGGTATTGAAGCATTCAGGTTTCCCAGTTCCAATTTTAACTAATATATGATCCTATTCCTCACTCACTCACTGAATGAAAAAGTCTATATTGACCATAGTGATGGCTGTGAAGGAAAAATGAAATGCTACGTATTTTCATAGGTAAAACATACCATGTTTCCTAGCCATTCCCCACTCATGCTTACAGCTTTTTTCACCTCTCTGAATTTGTTCATGAAGTTTTTTTCACCTTGGAATACCTCTCTTCACCATTCGAGCACCACAAAATTCTCACAATCACTCAGGCCCAATCTTTGGATTTTGCACACCACATTTTAATGTGAGGAGGGGGTTTTCCCCCACAATACCAAGCAGCTCTTGGCCACCAGCTGGGTGTCCCATAATCCAGCTTAATTCTGACACTATCAACATGGAGATAGTGTCAGAATGAACAGGTTAAGGGCTCAGTCTTACAGCACTGCCCTCCCACTTCAGATGCCAGTCAGCAGCCCAGGTGGTCTGAACCACAGGCTGTAGATTTGAGGTTGCAATAATCCCCTCCTGGGGTTCATTTAAATTGCTGGAGCAGTGTACAGATCTCCAAGAAACATTTAGCTGAATAGATCACCAGTTGCTTATTAAAGGGTGTAACTCAGAATGCTAGGCACATAGGGCCAAGTATGGGGCAGGGGCACAGAGCTTCTGTGCCCTCTGCAAGGACACCATACTCACCACATCTCCATGCGTTCACCTAGAAGCTCTCCAAACCCCATCCTTTTAGATTTTTATGGAGGCTTCATTACATAGGCATGATTGATTAAATCATTGGCCAAAGGAGACTGACTCAACCTGCTGCCCTTCTCCCTGCTCCCTGCCTACTGCCCTGGAGGTTGGGGAGCCAGGCAGAAAGTTCCAAACCCCCAATCAGGTGGTCTGCTGCCCTGGCAACGTACCCTTAGGTGTTTTCCAAAAGTCACCTCATTAGCATTACAAAAAAACCTTGATCACTCTCATCCTTTAGGAAATTCCAAGGGTTTTTGAAGCTTTGTGACCGAAACTGAAGGAAGATCTCCTATATATTTCTTATTAATAAACAACAGAATTCAACTGAGTATATTTGAAGATCTAATTGACTTAATTAAGCAATTCATGAATCAGGCAGCATCCCATCCAGTAATGAGAAGGGTGCTCCCAGGGGTTGTATAAAATGGAAGATTTTATTTTTTTAATAGGAAGAAGGGTGGGGCAAGGTAGCTATTAACAAAAGAAAAGAATTATTTTTAGACCCAGACTTCTTCTGTGGTGGGGGGAGGAAACGGCAAGGGTTTTTTTTATTATGCAGATCACCGCTTCTCTCTATGGGGGTGTAGGTATGGAGAGGGCCCTTGTGACAAACTACCTTACTGATACTTGACCAGAAAATTCCAGACTAGTTGATTAAGATTTTATTTCTAGTAAAAGTTGGAACAGCAATTAGGTCAGGTATTAAATCTAGGTTTGGTATCGTGGGTTTTAGCACAAGTGATGCCATTTTGGGTCTGAGGTTTTCTCTTTAACATTATAAATCGCAATATCCCCCCTAACTAAAAGGCTTTTCTAATATTTCCCTGGCCTAGCTTCTTTGAGATTCTTTGACAGCGTCCCTCTAGCCCTGAGCAGAGAGGCCCCTGCCTGATGGGGGACTCAAGAGTTGGACATTTTTAGTTTAGGTAGTAATTCATGTAAAAAGCTACTTTTCAGGAAGTGAGGCTGTGACCCGCCCTGGCTCCAGGAGAGCGCAAACAACTTGTGCCCCCAGGGGACTGCAGGCAATCACGATGGCATCTGAGCCATTGTGTTCCAGGGAGTGACATCCTGCCCCCGGGGACAAACTAAAGAATCACCCATCACGGGATGAAAGGATGCTAGGGGAATTGCCAGACTGTGGACGGCAGCTTTTATCTGATTAACCTTTTTCCTGAGTTCCAAATCCTTTACCTACACGTTTTCCTCCTTATAAAAAAGGCTGGCTTGAAAGGGACAGAACATGCTCTCCTCACTCCGGCCTTCTGAGTAAAGCGCCCATAAAGATCCAGTCCTTATCTCTGCTTATTGGTTCTCATGGTGACAGGCAGCATGAACGCCAGCTTTTCCGGTTTCATGCCCGTCCCTCCCTGTGCAGGGGCGTCCAACCTTTTGGCATCTCTGGGCCACACTGGAAGAAGAAGAGCTGTTTTGGGCCACACATTCAATTCATTGTGACATGTAATCACAAAAAGAAAATCTCATCACGTTGTAAGTGAATTTGCCATTCTGCATTGGGCCGCATTCACAGCCATCCTGGGCTGCAATGTGGCCTGTGGTTTGAACACCCCTGCTAGAGCGTCCAACTCTGGCTCTGTTCCTGCCAAGCCACGGCTCACAGGCAAGGAATCTAGGGGAACCAAGAAAGTACACATACCCACAGCCCTTGTCTCCATATGTCAAAGACCATATCTGGTACCCCAAAACTTAAAACATCCTGTCTAGCAGGCCATAGGCCCACTTCTAGGGCCCTTGTGTGCCCCTTCTTTGGTTTAACTTTCTCAAGACAGACCCGACAGGTAGGGTGCTTGTATGTGTACCCTACCCTTGAAGGAATGTCAAGGTGCAGGTGTTTGAGGCAGGGGTAAGTGAGGAAGGTAGAGGGGACTTGAATGCGAACTGGACGTATATATAAGGCTCATCAAAGGGGAGGACCGAGCCAGAGAGGGAATAGCAGAGTAGTGCGCCAAAACGGGAAGGCCCCCTTTAGTTCTGTTGCTGTAACCTCACAAACACCAGTACACCTTAAACTTACACAATGTTGTGTGTCAATCATATCTCAGTCAGGCTGAGGGGAAAAAGAAGTGAGCCCCCTTCTTAGACTCTAAGGGATCAGCACACTTTTTCTTACAGGAATACATTTTAGGTTATGCAAGCCATGCAATTTCTTTTCTTTTTTTAAAAAATATTTTATTTATTTCTCTTTAGAGGGAAAGGGAAGGAGAGAGGGGGAGAAATATCAATGTATGGTTGCCTCTCGTGCGTCCCCTGATGGGACCTGGCCTGCAACCCAGGCATGTGCCCTGACTGGGAATCAAACCATGATCCTTTCTACACCAGCTACACCAGCCAGGGAAAGTCATGCAATTTCTGTTATCAGTCTTCAACTCTGCGGTTGTAGCATGAACACAGCCACAGATAATACTAACAGGCATGCCTGCATTCCAATGCAAATTTATTTATGAAAACAGAAGGTGAGCTGGATTTGGACCCTGGACTCTTTACCGACCACTGCATGACCTGTGTTTTCTTCCTACATTCTATCTCACGTTCAACTTCTACAGCTGCCTGATCCCCTCTCTCACCTCTACTTTGCAAAGTTTGGCTACACGGCCAAATGTAGTAACTATCCAGAGTATGGACTTTTACACACAGAAACAGAATTAAAATGCTGGGATGCCCTTTGTGGTTTGATAAGCAGCATACTATTAGTGCTAACACACCACTGAGCCCAAGGACACATTTTGTGTTTAAAGAAGGATTACGAAGCTCTGATATACAGACTAGACATGGCCTGTAATTGTCACTTGCAACTCTACTAACCATGTTATAAATTTGTGTCATGATTTAGCGTTTAAAATATAACCTATTCTCCTAATGCTAGTGTCTTAGCAACATTTTTGTTAAGTGTATACTTTTGGAGATATAAAGACAAATGAGCCTTGGCTGGTGTGGCTCAGTGGCTTGAGCACCAGCCTGCGAACCAGAGGGTCGCCGGTTTGCTTCCTTCTCACGGTACATGCTGGGTTGCGGGCCAGGTCTCTAGTGAGGGGCACGTGAGAGGCAACCACACATTGATGTTTCTCTCCCTCCTTTCCCCTCTGTCTAAAATTAAATAAATAACCCCCCC